>WBZZ01000004.1:12500-30000 GCA_019918135.1 Paulinella micropora
AATAAACTTCTTTCGCCGTTTTGTTTTTAAGTGGTTTAATGATTAAAAATCGACTATGAGTATCAATCCAAAACAACATCCAAGCATAGCCTTTATTTCCTTTCTTATCTTTCAACTTAGACATATCCGCCAAATCTACAAATACTTGTTTAAGTGGTTTATCAGACCATATTGTATTCCATTTATCAGTCGGTAATCTTTTTTGGTAATGTATTTCAAGTGCTTGTTGCTCCTTTATTTCATCCGCATCCTCCGCACCTCCTGGATTACTATGTTTGTTGTCCATCCGCACCTTCCTTTTTTAGTTAAGGTTCTAATACTTAATGACACCTAACGCTGTATCCTTATATATTAATCTTTCTTTTTTTTCAAGTTCAAAACAATAATTAGAACAAAACTCGTAAGTATAAAATCTGTCGAAACTGTCATCAACGGCTGTAATCTGTCGGCTCGCTAAACATAGAGTTAGTCCACACACATAGCAACTATTGAAGTCGTAATCACTGTTATTATATAGATACTCCATAATGTGTAAGCGAACATCGAGCGGTAAATTTTTTATCTTATTAATTATTTTTTTCATATTTATATAAAATGCCGACGGTAAAAGTTATCAGAAAAAAACTGGGGGAAGCTAAAAGGCAAAAATGTCCAGCAATAAGCAAACTAAAGAAAGCACAGTTGATTAAACTAGTAGAACATTATGGAGTTAATTTAACAGAAGCGCAAAAGAAGAAATTCAAGAAAACTACACCAAAACCTCCGCCGAAGTTCAAATCACCAGTAAAAAAAGAAACTAATATCAAAGTCAATACTATAAAGGTAAAGAAACCAGCTAAAAAGAAAGAAGATGTTGGAATGTATGATAAAGAACATAAAATATTTAGAATGCTAGGAGAAAAATCATTAAAGATATTTGACGAAATCAAGGCAACTATTAGATTACTTAGGACAATTCCAACAGATGGTTCCGACAAAAACGAACTCAAAAAGAAATATAAAGATTTCAGAGAGAAAAAAATTAACACAATTCTTGACAAAATAGTTAAGTTGGAAGCAGAAGACACTACATTTTACAAAAACTTTTCTTTCACCCCGCTAAAGCGTTATGCGAAAGAATTAGAAGATAAATTTAAAGAACAGTATTCAAAACTTTAAAAACATTTTTGAAACATCATTACTTTCTTTTTTTGACTTCTCCGGTTGCCCGGCGTAAACATTAACATTAACACGGCCGGTCTTTTTCCCTCCTTTCTTCGGCTGAGGCTCCTCCTCGCTTTCCTCGCTTTCCTCGCTCTCATTATCGCTTTCTTCAACTTTCTTTTTTACCGCTTTCTTCGTCTTCTTTTGTTTAGTCTTAAGTTTCATACCAGCGACACGTCGGGCGACAATATCGACGAAATCCTGTTCGACCTCTTCCTCGTCCGAGCTGCTTTCCTCGATCGGCTCACCATCTCTGCCGTCTATCATATCCTTCGCCAACTGCTTCTTAGTAATGTGTTCCATCTTTTCGTCTTCATTCATTTCTTTCACATTCTTAGCCTCTTCCTCCGCTAGTAATTCCCTCGCCCTCTCAACCTTTCTCTGCTTAGCCTGTTTCTTCTTCGCCTCCCAACCCTTTTCAAGGTTCTTCATAGCGACCTCTCTATTACCTCTTGGCATTTTATAACTTGTTTATATTATCATACAAAATAATATTATTTAGTTTTTATTAATAAACAATTTCTTAACAAATATAATAATGTCGCAATTCAAAAAGTTTATTAGGCCTTAATGAGCTAGCCGTCGATAGTCTAAATATACTTAACTTAGACTTAACGAACACTAATATCGTCGGCTTAAACACGGATAGAGTGCCAGAAGATGCCGACCCTATAAATCTATATTATACTGACGGACGATTTGATACACGACTGGCTTTAAAATCAACAACAGACTTAAAGGAAGGGGTTAATTATTATTGGACTGATAACCGCTTTGACACACGTCTCGCTTTAAAATCAACCTCGGACTTAAAAGAAGGCGCCAATTTATACTATACGACAGCAAGATTTGATAGTCAATTAGCCACTAAAACAACAACAAACTTAGCTGAGGGGACTAATCTTTACTATACTGATGGAAGGTTTGACACAAGATTTTCAAACAAATCAACTACGGACTTAAAAGAAGGAACCAATTTATATTACACTACCGCAAGATTTGATAATCAATTAGCCACTAAAACAACTACAAACTTAGCAGAGGGAACAAACCTTTACTATACGACAGCAAGGGCGAATTCAGACTTTGATAATAGACTTTCTATCAAATCAACATCAAACTTAGCCGAGGGAACTAATCTTTACTATACGACAGCAAGATTTGATAGTCAATTATCAACTAAAACAACTACCAACTTAGCCGAGGGAACCAATCTATACTATACGTCAGCTAGAGCGAATTCAGACTTTGATACACGGCTAGGCAATAAGTCAATAGATGCTTTAAGTGATGTAATAATAACAACACCAGCAGACAATCAACTACTTGTTTATAGCACGGGACAATGGAGGAACACGGCTTCACCTTTTCTCAGATTAGACGGCACAGCCAGTATGACGGCAGGATTAAATATGGGAGGATTTTCAATTACAAATGTGGGTAATGTTGATGGCGTTGATGTTTCCGTCCTTGACACGAATGTAGTTAAACTAACAGGAGACCAAACCATAGCTGGAAATAAAAAATTTACATCAACAATAGAAGTGCGGGGCGCCACAGCTCCAACCGCTTTTGATGGTATCGGTATTGCCTTTGATACGGCGACAAATATAGGAATGATTACAGCGCAAAAAATAGCAACTGCGGCTTATTATCCGATACAAATAACTGGCTCGTATGTAGATTTATACGCAGGCAATACTTTAATCGCTACCGCAACTGGCACAACATTATCTTTGAATAGCAAAAAAATTACAAACTTAGCAACACCAACAGCGACAACGGATGGGGCAAACAAAAGTTATGTAGATACATTAGACGGACAAAATGTGAAACTAACAGGAAACCAAACCATAGCAGGAATTAAGACATATAGTAGTGGTCTTGAAATAACTGGAAATTCAACGAATGCGACGACAAGGGGGGTATTCGTGGTCTTTAACTCCACGTCTAATATAGGAACTATCGGATGCCTTAACATGAGCACGGGCGTAAATTATAACTTTGAAATAATTGCTAAAAAAATAAGTTTCATTATTGATGGCGCGATAGTCGGTTGGGTAAATGCTTCTGGGCTAGATTGTAATAGTAGCAAAATTGCCAACCTTGGAACTCCGACGGTCGCGACGGACGGAGCGACAAAAGGGTATGTAGATACATTGGACGGGCAAAATGTGAAACTAACAGGAGACCAAACCATAGCGGGAAATAAAACTTTTAGTGGATTAATTACCGCAAGCGCAGGGCTCACATACACTGGCACATTAACTTCAGGAGCAACACTTTCCGGAGCAAAAATATCTATCCAAGGACAAACGGATGGAGGAAATACTAGAGGCATATTTATGTATGATATAGCCAACACAAACTGGGGTATTTATATGGCAACCAATCAAGGAGCCACGAATACCAGAAGTTTAGCAGGCGGTTCTGCGGTAGCAGGATATGATTTCATACAATGGGCTATGCGATTTAGATGTAATCCTGGTTCAGATACTGGTTTTGTATGGGAAAATGGCTCCGAACAATTGCTAATGTCGTTAAACGGAGCAAATGGGACTTTATGGACAAAAGGCAACATAAGCATAAACGGGGCGCTGGCAGCAACGCAATCTTATGTAGATACAAAAGACGGACAAAATGTGAAATTAACAGGAGACCAAACGATAACGGGAATTAAAATATTTAATGGAACAAGAAATGATATAAGAGCACTAAATTTGTTAAGCCAAGCAGATTTCAATAATGTGGATATCATTAACGGCGGAAATATCACGTATAACGGCGCGCGGATATTAAACCAAAATGGAGGAGACGCATTCTTTTCTCAAACAACAGGAGATTGGCAGTCTTTCTTATACACTTTAAACACTGCTTCAAGTGGAACCGCAGACCAAAGAGGTTATGTATTCACGAATGTAGCATTTGACGCAAAAGGAGCAGGACTTTATATTTCAAAACTCTCAGATAGTAAATTTATGTCGTCTGATATCGTTCGTTTTAATAATGCGGGCGGTATGAAGTTTTATGGAGCCTTAGATATGAATTCAAATAACATAACAAGTGGAGGAACGATAGCAGGAACAACAATAACGGGGACTACAATAACCGCGAGCACCAAAATAACAACGGCGACAGGTAAGCCAATAATCATAGGCAATACAACAAAGGGGACGGGGCCATCGGCTGGGTTGGAGATATATGGCGCTTATGGTGATTTTACTTCTGGGCCACATATACAAGCGATTACAACGGAGGACACATATCCCTTATTTACGATAGCCAATTTAGGTCATAACAATATAATTCTTGCTTTTGATGCTTATTTGGATAATGCGGGATGGAAATCAAGTTATGCGAATGCGAATTTTAGAATAGCAAAGGTAAGTAATACACTCTCTTTTGGCTATAAATCAGGAATAGCAGCGGGGAGTGCTATAACATGGTCTGAGGCGATGAACATAGATAATGCTGGATTAATAACAACAAGTAGTGATGTAGTTGTCGGAGCAGGCAAAAAAATATTTATAGACAGGTCAGGATATATAAACACGAATAATAAAATAGTTTTATGGGATGGTGGAACGGGCTCCACGACTGCTTTTAATGGATTTGGTATTAAACAAGACACGATGATGTATAATGTTCTTGCTACAACTGATAATCACATATTTTACCAAGGCACTACAAACGAATTATTCAGAATTGGTAATGCGGGAATTACTGCTTCAAAGTCATTAACAGCAAATGCGGGGATTACATACACAGGAACACTTACATCAGCAGCATCACTTACAGGAGCAAAAATATCCATTCAAGGAGGAGTGAATGGAGGAAGCACCAGAGGAATATATATTTGGGATATTGTTGATTCAAACTGGGGGATTTATATGGCACAATCTGGGGCTAATAGAGCTTTAAGTGGAACAGGAACGGCGCCAGCAGGAAATGGGTTTAGTAGTTATGCTGTAAGATTTAGAACTGGCTCGGACACGACCCACGGTTTTGTGTGGGAAAATGGAAGTGATGTTGCTTTAATGTCGTTGAGAGGGAGCGATGGATTTTTGTGGAGCAAAGGTGGTTTTCAAACAGACAACTACATAACGATTAGCAACTCAACCTCTCAACTTTACTTCGCGGACGGCACGACAACTACGTGCGGTATATGTTGGCTTGACACCAACCACGGCTTATTTTGTAAAAGAAACACGAATGAAATGTATTTTAAGGAATACGGCACTTGTTATTTTCAAACCACAGGTTCAAACACGAGAGCAACACTTACAAGCAGTGGAATTGTTAATACTTCTGACAGGAGACACAAAACCGACATAAGGGATGCTAAATTCTGCGGTTTAGATTTTATCAACGCCCTCAAACCAAAGTGCTTCAAACTCAGAGAATCAAAAAGAGAGAACTGCGGATTTATTGCTCAGGATATTGAAGAATTGGTTGAAAAAAAATTAATATGTTTTAATCCAGTTGAAGACCATAAAATGTCAAAAGAAGACGGGACAACCGAAGAATTAAAAACAATGAACTATTTTGATTTAATAGCCCCAATAGTTAAGGCGACACAAGAATTATCAGAAAAGGTAGTTAATTTAGAAAAAGAAAATAAAAATCTTATGAATATACTACAAGACCAAGCTAACCAATTAGCAGAAATAAGAGCAATCGTATTTCCACCTAATGCCCCCTAGATTACACCCACCACCACCTATTATTGATATGGCAGATGGCGAGATGACACCAGAGTTGAAGAACCGCGTGTTAGATGTCCAAATTAAGCAGGAAGAAAAAAAAATTGACCACGAATACGAAGACAACTGGGACTGTTGTATGACTAAGCGAAAAACCGACAGCCGACTTATTAAATACTTATTTCAAATGGGTATCATTATCGCCATCATCACCCTTTGTATCGTGAGGCTGTCTGAAAAGAACTTACCGTGCGAGGTTGCTAACACGTACGTGGGTATTTTGACCTTACTTATCGGCATCTGTCTTCCTTCGCCTTCTAGTTCAAAGAAATGAACACTCGTACAAATAGATTTTATACCAAGAGCTATCACCAGCACAGATTAGCGGAATGGCTTCATCAAAACTAATACACCAGTCTGACAACGGCTTATACACACATCCCTTTTGGATACAATAAAGACAACTTTCATTTTTTTTATCACTGACCCGCGAATAGAAATCACAGGCAGTCCGAGCAGAAATATTAATTAATAAAAAGTTTATGAGCATTAGTATAGAGAGCAACATGGCGGACTATAAATACCAGAAGATTATTTTTCTAAGTAATGATTTTGTTGGCGATAGCAAGTCATTCGACAAAAACATTCAAATGAACTTCACCCCAACTAGAATGAATGTTAAGTTTATCCACTATATGAATGACTTGACCGAGACGAAAACGAAAATCCTTCATATGGACCGCATCGGGATTATCGGTACATTCGCTGACAGCAACACGGCAAACATTTCCAATCTTAGCTACAACTTAGGTATTATTAATTGGGCCGACGGACAATACACTTTTAAAGTGCTTAAAACGGATAATGGCAATATTGAGACTGACCCCTTAGACGGAAGAATTGTTATTTGTTTAGAATTTCTTGGCTAATATTTACATAAACGATGGAGAAAATCAATAATGTAAAGGTAAAACCAGTCAAGCAAAACGGAGATGGCGACAAGTTGGCAAAAGGATATAAGTTATTCGATGAGTCGTTCGCTAATATTTTTCTTCTCGCTCGCAAGAAGAGTGGCAAGACGACAGCACTGTTCGAAATCCTGAAACGAACGACTGACAAAAAGACCCGCATTGTTATTATTGCCAGCACGATACACAAGGACCACATATACAAAGAAATGGTTAAGCACTTCAAGAAGAAGGGAAACCCGATGGCGATATATACATATTTGAAAACGGACGGGTATAGTGTGATTGATTACGAATTAGACAAGCTCAATAAACCCGATGAAGAGCAAGAAGGAGAAATCATTCAGGATGGTCAAGAAGAACCAAAGCCGAAGTTTCTTTATTTTGGAAAAGAAGAGAAGAAGAAGCAGGAGGGAGGCGAAAAGGTGGAGAGACCGAGCAAATACATTACACCAGAAGTTGTGTTCGTCCTTGATGACCTTGGCTCTGGTTTAAGGGATAAGTCAGTGAGCGACCTGTTGAAGAAAAATAGACATTATAAGTCAAAAGTGATTATGAGCTCGCAGTACCTTAACGACTTACGTCCTGAGGCAATTAAACAGCTGGACTATCTCCTTATTTTTCCTGGACAGAGTGTTGATAAAATAGAGCTCGTGTATAAGCATCTAGACCTCGGCTACGACCTTGAATACTTCATTGAAAAATACCACGAGGCTACAAAAGAGCGATTTAACTTTTTGTATGTTGACGCTGTATCGGACGAGCTAAGGCAGAATTTTAACTATCGCTTGCGATAGTCTATTGTCCCGCTTGCGGGACTAATTTCAATAAACGATTTTTGTAATTTTATTATTTATTTTTTTCATATATTATATAGATGCCAACATCACCAGTGATTATTTCACAACCAGCGGGATATAACATCGGATACAATCCAAGTCCAGTCAAAATGCCACAAGCGGGAGGAAGAAAGAAGAAAGGAAAAAAGAAACAAACGGGTGGTAAAATTAATTGGGCAAAAGTAGAAAAAACAGCAGGGAATATTGAAAGATGGTTGAGAAAGAACAAAGCGATATCAAGAGGAGCTACATTTTTAAGCGATGTCGGAGTGCCTTATGCTGACCGTGTAGCGAGGGCGGCGGCGAAACAGGGATACGGCAAGCAGCGAGGCGGAGCCGTTAAGTTTCGTTAGATATTAAACTAAACTTTTTATTATTTTTTTCTAACAATATACATATGAAAAAATTAAGAAGAGGAGGTGTGCGAAAACAACGACCGCCGAGGATATACAGAACCAAAGATGGCCGACCATATATTAAAGTGAAAGGCAAACGAGCATATCTCAGCTTTGGCGAGAAAACGAATGACCTTTCAACACTTCAAATCGTTAAGTTGTTTTTGAAATATATGGTGAAGACGAAAACAAAGAATAAACGAAAGATGAAAGAGCGAATAGTTAAGTCTGAATTTGACCGTCTTGAATACGAGAACCGAAATCAGATACAAGACAACCTACAAAAAAAATATGACCTAATACACGACGAGGAACAAAAGGAAAAGAAGAAACGGGAAGAGATAGAAGAAGAAAAGAAAAGGTTGGAAATAAAAGAAATGAAAGACCTTGAAGAGAAAGAAGAAGAAAAGAAAAGAAGAGAGAGGAAGGAGGATGCTGAAATGAAGGAAAGACGAGAAGAAAAGAAGAGGGAAATAGCAAAACTACAACGAATTAATATGGAATTAATAGAACACTGGAAAACTAACAATCTTTTGACAATGCCTACGACACCAGCACCAAAAAGGACGAAAACACCGCAGTCTGGAAAAGTAAAAGATGTAACTGACGAACTGAAAGCGAAAGACTCAAAATATAGGCAAATAGAACGGGAAAAAATCGTTAATGAAATGATAGATGGTCGTAGAGTCAAACCGTGGCCAACTAATAAGGTAATAATAAATAAACTAGCAGAAGCTGGAATTAATATCCCGATTGTTAAAACTGGCAAAAATAAGTCTAATTATAAAAATTCAATGAAACAGTTTCTTTACAATCACAAAACCACAGTCGGAATAAAATCACCAGCGGATGGATGGGCTAGGTTTGGTGCTTGGTTTTCTAAGAAAATAGCAAAAAAAAATTCAGCACCACCGCCATTTCAACCGGCGGAAGAAAAAGAACCAGAACCACAACCAGAACCACAACCAGAACCACAACCAGAAGAAAAAGAGCCACAGCCACAACCAGAACCACAACCAGAAGAAAAAGAAGAACCAGAAGAACAACCTCCAGCCAACGATGAGGATGTGAAAGACTTAATATCTCAATTCCAAAATATGCCAGAACAAGGCGGGACGGGCTACCGCGGGCTAATGACGGACGAAATAGACAACATTATGAAATATGATTGGTATTTAGGGACAGTAGCTAGCGACGAAATAAACAAACTGAAGCCTGAAAAAAGAAAGAAGTATGGATTTATAATGAACTTGGATAAGTCTAGTCAAGCGGGCTCACATTGGATTGCTGTTTGGATTGACACCATTAAAGACGACTCTATTGAAATCTACGACCCTCTCGCGCTGTATAAGCCGACTGAGCTATTTCTACACCAAATGAAACAGCTTATTGAAAAGAGTAAGCCGAACACATACCTGCTTATGAAAGTCAATCAAGTCAAAAACCAAAGCGACACAAGCACAACCTGCGGGTGGCATAGTATTAGGTTTCTTAAAGAAAGAGCGAAAGGGAACCGCTTTAAATTCGCAAGCGGATGGACTGATTTGAAGGAGAAGGAAGCGGAGGAGTTGAAAGCACAGAACGGGTATGGCTTTGACACATATATATGAAGCAATTAAAACAAAAAAATATATTTTAGAATATATACGCTTCGCAATAGTTTTTTGATGGACTATCGCGGAGGCAGGAGCTCTAACATTTACTATGTCAATAGCAAAAACAGGATAAACGGCACAGATAGCGATTTTACACACTCAATTGATATGAAAGGGTTAGACAATCCAACACACTGTAAAATTTTACATATCTATGTGCCGAAATCATATTACTCTGTGGCAAGTCCTTACAACACTTTTATTCTGAGTGAGGATGGTAACGAGGCACTCATTACGATACCCGAGGGCAACTATACGATGAACAACTTAAAAAATAAGCTAGCCGAGGTGCTAACCGCAGAAAGCCCCAATGACTACACATACACAATAACAAGCAACAACACCAACACCGACCCCGAAGACGGCAAGCTATTATTTACTGTGGCAGACAATCCCATTAACATTCAACCGCGGTTTGTATTTGACGACGAAACTCGCATACACGAAATTATGGGGTTTGAACGGTCATCAACATACTTCTTTGCTAATAATACACTGAGGTCACCAAATGTCATAATCTTGACTGGCGAAAAAACACTGTATCTACAAAGCGACCTTGTTGGCGAAGGTGATAACCACGTGCTCCAAGAAATATATACAGCGAATGAAATCCCGTTCGGCTCTGTTATCTACGACGGCTCGGGCAGTGAATACGGAAAACGGCTATCTACGAGTTCAAGCAATGTGTATCGGTTTTACTTGACCGACGAAAACGACCAACCCATTAACCTCAACGGCCTCGGCATTGTAATGACTTTGTTGATTTACCGCGAGACGAATTATTTTAATTTATTTACATCATTTTTTAATCTACTCAAATCAAGGTAATTAATTAATTTATTTTTTTCTCATATTAAAATATAGGAACCTTTTTAAAAAAAGCTTCACCAAAAACTTCGGGCACTTACACAAAATGCCAACTCAGCACGGCGGAGAACTAGATTTCAGCAAGACTGACTGACTACATCAGTGCTTCTTATCGTTTGAATAAGCTTAACCCCCGAGAAAGCAGTAATGGAAATGTCACTATTACCTCTGCTGGAGGACAAGAAAGCACATTTGACCTTATTAGTCGCCCTTTTAACTTGGCTAGGTCAGTTCTGAGTTTTACTTACACTATCCCAGACACGGATACTAAATACAACAAGGCTTATATGGATTGCCTCGCTCCTATTAGACAAATTCAACTTCAAACCCGTAGCGGAGTTTATCTGTGCGATTTGAACTATGTTGGAAATATTACAAAGATGATTTGGAAGCCCGAGACTTCGCTTAAAGACTTTCTCGCACTTGAAAACCACGATGTTGGCACTGGTGCTGGCTGTATGCTCCAAAAGTGTAATGCGGACAGTAGGGCGGAAACTGGATTTGATAATCTTGTTCTTGCTGGTCAGACTGCTAGTGCTGCGACTGTGGCTGGTAGCATTGACACTGATGCTCACCTTCGTGCGACATTGAATGTTTATGGAAATGCTATTGCTAGTGCTATCGGCCCTCCTTCAACTAATGCCCGCCGTCATAACGATGCTCTAATCGCGGCTGGAACTGGAACTTCACTGCCTGTTAATGTGCCTTACAGTGAGGCGAAGTATTTTACTGCTGGTGCTTTGGGTAATGGTCTTGGTGGTGGTGATATGGCTATTAAAATCAAGCTTAATCTTGGTATGCTTTACAACACTATTTTCGCCCTTGATAAAACTATTATGTTTCCTGAGATTTTGACGATGCGAATTGTCTGGAACGGTTCAGCGAAGATTTATTATTCTGGTGCTGACCCGCTAAGTCCTGGTGGCGGTGCTGACATTGTTGCTGGTGCTGAGGATGTTGCTGTTAGCAATCTTAACTTGTTTCTTGCTGTTGAGCAGAACCCTGGTGTCATTCAATCTATTTAAAGCCAGATTGCGGGCGGTGGTATGAGTTTTGATATTGATTATCCTTATGTGTATAAGAATACTATCGGAACTGCTAGCGATGGTAAATCAACTGAAAACCAAAACATTATTATGCGATTTGACCGCGGGCATGGGCAGAGGTTGAAGAAGATTTATCACAGCGTGTTTCATTCCGTCGAAAGTGTAAATACCGCTTATGACAATGATGTAAATGATGAGCGGTCTGCTACGGGTGCTGTTGTTGCTAATGCTAAGCGAAAGGTTGTCTCGTTTTACACTACCCTTGATGGTGCGAGACAGGAAGAATTTGATGTGAATGTGGCTAACCTTGAAGACTATATGATTATGAAGCCGAGGTTGGAGGGTAGTGCCTTGATGAATTCTAATGTGTATCAATACAACTGGGTTTATGCTAATTGCTGGGACAACAACCGTCCGCTGTGGAGCAAGGACCAGAACGAGATTAGCGGGCTTGACTTAACTCAGGAACGACGATGGGAGTTTATCGGAACCTGCCGAAACAAAGTCCATTCTCACTACACTCTGGCTATTACTCAGCGAACTGTGAGTGTGAAGGAAAATGTAATTACTATTAGTTAGCAGGGGCAAGCCCCCGCACCCCCCGCGAGGAGGTAATTAATTTTTGATGGATTATTTATTTTTTTGATAATATAACTACGCACAGTAAAATACATTTTTTGAGATCGTAAGTGGTTTTTTGAAAAAAAAGCTCCTACAATGAGTCACCAGCGAAATTTAGTAGCACAAAATCCTGACGGCGACTTCGTAAATGTCAAAGTCGGGTATGATGGGCACGTTGAAACCAACAATATGAAAACCGCCTTTGGTGAAGCATTAACCAGCTCATTATCACCAGTATTACAGGAAATCTTTCCCTACACAGTTAATACACGGATATGGACGAAAACAGAAACAAAGGCGACCGTTTCATTTGATACAAATATGGCTAAATTAGAAACAGAAGGAAAGACTAATGCTAATGCTGTATTGACGAGCAAAAAAAGAATAAAATACAGAACGGGTATGGGTGTCCTGTGTCGCTTCACGGCCTTATGGGAAACAGATGAAACCAAAGACTATCTTTCATATACTGGAATAGGAGAAAGCGATGGAAACAACGGTTTCTATTTTTGGAAAGAGAACGATTTAGGAATGACCATTCTTCATTCAATAGCAGGAGTTGATACAATCATACCACAAGCAGACTGGGATGACCCGTGCGATGGAACTGGCGATATGCCCGATCTAGACTGGACGAAGGGAAATGTATTTCAAATTCAATTTCAATACTTGGGCTTTGGTGCTATAAGGTTTTCAATTGAGAACCCAGAGACTGGCGAATTTCAATTAATACACACGATTAAATATGCGAATGCTCATACGGGAGTTAGTCTGCGGAATACGACTTTACCATTCTCAGCTTGTATAGCTAATTCTGGTGCTGGTGATGGTGTCCAAATTCTAAAAACTGCTAGTGTCTGTTTGTTTGTTGAAGGCACCAACACTATTAATTCAAGCATATCAAATGAAGCGGAAGGAGAAAAAAAAGCGAGTACGACGGAAAGCCCAATTCTAACAATAAAAAATAAAACAACTTTTAACGGTGTTGCGACCAATTATTCAATCGTTTATCCAACACTAGTGAGCATATCAAACGAAGATGCTAAGGTTAATAAAGTGCGAATTGTAAAAACAAGCGGAGCACTTACTGGCGAGAACTTCGTTGATATTGATGCTAAAACTTCAATAGGATCAAAGGACAACAGTGCTACTGCCCTCGGCGGTGCTGTTATAACGGACGTCATTGTTAAACTTTATGTTAATGCTACTTCTAGTCAAATTATTGACTTGCGAACTTACGACATACAACTCGCACCTGGCGAAAATCTAACATTTTTACAACAGTCTGTATCAACTGTTGCTAATGGAGGAAATGTGAGTGTTATCGTTAATTTTATTGAAGACCAATGATGTAGATATTTAATTAATTTTGTAATATTTTTTTCTAATATAATAATATAGTAATATGTTTTACCGTCGTAAGTTATACATCGTTGGAGGATTAAGGTTTCTAACGAAAGCGTTTATCAAAACCCACATAAGAGGAATTATAAGCAAATATGCTGATGGTGAAGTACTGAACCCAGAAGATAGCGATTTCGTGCGAGACCTGATAACCCATCATCCGGGCATAAAAGATGGCATCATTGACGTTGGAAGTAATTTAAAGACGGGAAGCAAACACTTTCGCGCGAATGGTAAGCCGTTTTCGTGGAATTGCTGTGTTGACCTCATGGGTCTTAGCGAGACAAAAAAAATGATGAGATTGTTGAAAGATGCGAGCAGGAATACGATAAGACCACAAATACAAGAATATCTAGACCGTGTGGCTATTGACGCATTCATAGAACCCCGATACTTATGCGAAATAAGTGGCGACATATATGAGCGGGTTGATGTCCATGTCGACCACCACTTTGACATCATACAATTCAAAGACATCTTTAAACAATATATTGAAGTTAATAGAGAATTAGAAGTTGAAGACGGCTTATTGAAAGAACCGCACTTCACTAAGTTTAGCGACTTTCACAAACAGAAAGCAATACTGCGAATAATAAAAAAAGAAATCAATGTTAGAGGTAGATTATAGAAACTTTTTCAATTCATCCTTATTACTACACCACGGCTGACGGACTAACCATTCTATGTATGGCTTGTCAATCTTAGCGATGTCTTCTATTTTTTTTCCCTTGTATTTGCCGAAATGAAACACGTCTTTCGGTTGAGCATTTCTCATTTCTTCAATCGCTTTTATTTCGTCGTGGATTACCTTTTGGACATCTTCCAGTGAGAATGATTTTTTTTCGCCTTCGATGGAAAGTTTTTGGAACTTCTCACACAGTCTAGTAAGGGTAGACATAGTAGGGGGTACATAGTAGGGGGTATATAGTAGGAAGGAAAAAAATTAAATAAATAATAATATACCTCATGTCTGAGTGGATTGTCTTTGTAAAGGCTTACTCTGCTAAGCATGGTATAAGCTATGGGGAGGCGTTGAAAAAGGCTGGCAAGTCGTACAGAAGGCAAAAGGGAGGCAGTGCGGAGTTGTCTGAGGATGTCTATTTGTCTTCGTCCGAACGAAAAGGAGCTGACGGATGGAAGCCTGTCGCCAGCAAAGAAAAATCAACAGTGTATGAGAAAGATGGTAAAGCTATTGTCGCATTCAGAGGAAGTGTGGATAAGAGGGACTTGCTAACTGACGTCGCCTTAGTAAAGGGAGTATTAAAAAGAACTCCGAGATACAAAGAAGAGCAGAAACTGGTTGACGAAGTCATAAAGAAATATGGTAAGGATAACGTAGAGCTGACGGGCCATAGCCTTGGAGGAACGATTGCGAAAGACCTGAGCCGACAGACGGGGGTAAGGGCGACCACATACAACAAAGGCAGCAGCACGAAGGACCTCATTGAAGGAGTGATTGGCCGAGTAGCCACTAGGGTAAATCCGAAAGGGAAGCGGGCAAAGACTGCGAAGCTAACCACGAACTACCGGACGGCATACGACCCCGTTTCATTACTAGGGGCGACGGCGGTAAATACTAAGCTAGTGAAGCCGACGAGGGGCGTTCATACTATTAGAAGCTTCAAAGGTATGGGCAAGCCCCTACAACCCCTGGGTAAATGTAAAGGAGCCAAAAAAATATATCTATGATTAATTAAGTTTAAAGCCGAGCGGGATGCTGTCGTTATCGTTAATAAACTCACGGCCCGCCCATTTATTCTCATTAACTTGTTTTTTTATGTTTTGGTTGTGTATTATACTAAAATGCGGGACTTGTTGCTGTTTGCTGTTTCTGTTCATATGTATTTTTTTCATTTGGAAGTCCTTAACGTTTTCAACCGACCCGCCTTTGTCCATCTTATCAAATATAGCGGGGTTGAGTTGCTTCGCCTCCAATCCTTTACCCCTAAAGTGGAAGTATCTTTTAACGCCATTTACCACTTCAATATGAACTCCCTTCGCTATATGCTTTAAGTCGTTCTTGGTCATTCCTTCCGTAAAGGCGTCCTTCGTTGTAAATTCTAACATATACAATTTCGGAGCTATCCACGAGGCTCTTATAATTTTACAGCCATCGCCTAAATCGTCTCCAATACCGCCGAGTTTCTTATTCCCCATATTCTTTACATACTTGGCACATCTCGCGTGGATTTGTAAGCTGTCGGTATCGGTGTAATAGAAGTCATCGGCAATGCTTCCATTCGGATTAGCCTCCTTCATATACTTGTACATAATACGGCGGCTGTATGCTAGTATGAATGCCCCGTAGTGTGTCGGCTTGGTTATGCTTTCTTCTAATATCACTGGATTACGAGGGAGGCCTGTTAAATACCATAAGTCCTTTCCATCCTTATCGACGAATTTTACTATGTCTGTTATTTGGTTGCGGTTCCAAAATTTCCAGTATTCGTCGTTAGTAGTTATATACGCTGTTTTTGAAGGGATTGGCTTTTGTATCATCTTGCCGTATAGACTATTCATAAACAACTTGGCTAGCAAATATTGCGGGGTACCTTTCTCCGCGTCTTCCTTCGCCTTGAACATATCGTCTATGTATTTGGCGAAAACTTGTTCTCCGCGGGCTGAGTAGTATCCTTTATGAATGCTTACCGTATAACCCTCGGCTACCATATCGATAATATCTCCACTCGTCAGCCATTGGTCCTTCATATCCTCTAGCCGCCATTTAAGAGAACCCATGCGGTCTCGCTGTCCAATTCTGGAGTGTAGTATATTTTTTGGTGAGACGTAATCGAGGTTATAGATACCGAGTGGAAGGTTTCGCGGGTCGAACGGTCCAATCGTTTCTATTATGTCGCCAACCATAAACTCGTTTAACATCGCGGTTGGATACAACGATACCACATCGGCATCTACGAGATAATCGTCTATGTCGTCAAATGTGGTCTGCTTTTGAAGGTATCGTTCGTACTGAGCTGAAATGAACCGCCTCTTAGACGGGTAAGTTCTTCCGCCAATAATCGCTTTTCTGAAGGCTAACTCTTCCTTTATCTTTGGAAGTCTTACCTCGTATTTTTTGTGTATGTATTTTTTCCATATATTGAAAGCCAGGCTGGAAGTTGAGAAATATGATGAAATATTGACTTTATGTGTGGCGTAGATAGCAGTGTTTATTTTGTCGTATAACTCCTTCAAACCCATAACATCGTTTTTCAAATAGTCTAAACACTCTTGCCTCGTCTTGGCGTCCATATCCTCCCATCTGCTGGCTTTCGTATCGTGGTCGAAGTCTCCCTTCATAACGTCGCAGCCCATACTTTCGAGATTAGCTTTTAGACTTCCCTGAGTGTGCTTACACATATCCCACATCTTAATATTTTCAAACTCTAAACTAATGATAGAGCCGTTATTAATTTTTGACTCTTTAATCTTAATACCTCTTCTTATTAATTCTTGGTGTATGAAGTAGTGGTCGAAGTTAGCCCAGTTGAAAGCGTTAACATACAGAATTGGTTGTTCGTCCTTCTTCTTATTTCTGCTTCGTTTGAGTGGTTTTACCCATCCCTCCTTTATCTTCTTACCTCGTTCAATGAGAAGGTCGACGAATTTACTTATACAATCTTCTCCGGCTATGTATTGAAAGCCTTCGCCACCTTGTGTGTATCCGACTATGTAGCAATCGTGGATATCGTAGCCGTCCGCTATTTCTTTATTCCTCCAAGTTTCCAAGTCGTAATGAATTATGCTGTCGTTGTTGATGTGGTCTTCTGGGTAGAAGTCGGTCAGCAAGCTTCTTTTA
>WBZZ01000004.1:37500-52076 GCA_019918135.1 Paulinella micropora
CTTTTGAGGACTGTGTTTGGTTGTATTACAGACTTTTTACGAGCTATCGCTGGGGGCATTACAACTGGTTCAAGTCTGAGTCTAACCTTCACTTCTAAAGTAGAAAGGGAAGCCAGAATTGAACCCAAACAACAAGCCAAAGGGAAAAACCGCTAAAAACGGAGGGACCCTTTGACACAGGTCAACTGACACGATGCGTTACGTCCGTCACGTTGAACCTGCACAAAGTACTGCCAAAACATACCACCGTCCACAAACAACAACCCATAAGTGCGACTTCCCTTATTTAGCCATAAATTCCCAGTCACGGGATAAACGGCCAACTTGAATTTCACGGAATTTCCGTGCCAATTTTCCTTATCTTCAAACGGTTACTACATATGCTACAAAAGGATCGGGTCAACCGGCGCTATTAATGTGGGATGTTAATGAATACGGATGCTACAGCTTCGTGTAGCGACTTACATAGAGGAGAGAGAGGAGAGAGAGAGAGAGAGAGAGAGAGAGAGAGAGAGAGAGAGAGAGGAGAGAGAGAGGAGAGAGAGCGAGAGAGAGAGAGAGAGAGAGAGACAGACAGACAGAGAGAGAGACAGAGAGAGAGACAGAGAGAGAGACAGAGAGAGACAGAGAGAGAGACAGAGAGAGACAGAGAGAGAGACAGAGAGAGACAGAGAGAGAGACAGAGAGAGAGAGAGACAGAGACAGAGACAGAGAGAGACAGAGAGACAGAGACAGAGAGAGAGAGAGAGAGAGACAGAGAGACAGAGACAGAGAGACAGAGAGACAGAGAGACAGAGAGAGACAGACAGAGAGAGAGAGAGAGAGAGAGAGAGAGAGACAGAGAGAGAGGGAGGGAGAGAGAGCGCGATAGAGAGACAGAGAAACAGAGAGAAACAGAGAGAAACAGAGAGAAATAGAGAGACAGGGAGACAGAAGAGACAGAGAGACAGAGAGACAGAGAGAGAAGCAGAGAAGCAGAGAAGCAGAGAGGCAGACAGGCAGACAGGCAGAGAGACAGAGAGACAGAGAGACAGAGAGGGGGGGGGGGGAGGGAGGGAGGGAGAGGAAGGGAGGGAGGAGAGAGAGAGAGAGAGAGAGAGAGAGAGAGAGAGAGAGAGAGAGAGAGAGAGAGAGAAGAGAGATGTTTTGCTGCGAGACGCTAGCAAGCGGAGGGGGTGCAGTCAAGGTTGTTGTCCGCTCTCGCCCCGATTGTCCACCCAACCACCAGCAATACACGACCGAACATGACCCTATGGGTCTAAAGAACATAACTGGAATTTTGTCATACATACATATATTACATTTTACATTTGCACATTACATTACATTACATTACATTACATTACATTGCATTACATTGCATTACATTGCATTACATTGCATTACATTGCATTGCATTACATTACATTTCATTACATTACATTACATTACATTATATTATATTATATTATATACCTTACATTAGCACTTACCTTACCTTACATTAGTAATTACCTTACATTACATTACATTAAACTACACTACATTACATTACATTTAAATTACATTACATTACATTACATTACATTACATTACATTACATACATTACATTACATTACTACATTACATTACTACATTACATTACTACATTACGCTACCTTGCATTACATTACATTACATTACATTACATTACATTACATGAAATCACATTACATTACATTACATTACATTAGTAGTATAGGGTCGCACTTCAAGACAGATGTTCAGTGCAGTTTCTCTACAGAAACCACACTAAGAGCCGTTATTCGTTATGTCGTCTTCCTATTTATAACAAATACAGACAGACAAAAGAAAGAAAAACGGCTACCTGTAAATAATTATTATTAAAAAAATAAAATAAAGACACATATAGACACTCAGAGATTTAGAATGTTCAGAGGTTGTGTTATGGTAAAGAATAACGAAAAGAGACCAATGGTAAAAGTTCAATGGAGAGAAGGAGGAAAGGTTATGTGTAAGAGTTTCTGCATCGGAAAGAAAAAATCAAAAGAGCAAGCATTGGAAGAAGCAAAGAAATATCACGAGGAAAATATAATACCTAAATACGAGGAATGGAAAATTAATTACGATAAAGAATCAAGAATAATCAAAAAAGAAAAGAAAAAAATTTGGAAGCATAAAGATTTTAAGTGTGGATGTGGTGCTGAAATACATAATGGAAACAAAACGCGACATATGAAGTCTCAGAAACATATTTCTGCAGAAAAAGAAAAACCTCCAGTTCCTCCAAGGCCAAGCAAAGAGTATATGGAGAGAATAAAGAAAGATGACGATGATAGATGTAATATGTGTGGATACATGGAACATAACTGCCACTGCGGTTGCGGGTATGGTAAGTATTGATAATCAAAAAGGTTTGTCTGCGGAAACCACTGAATTTCCATTTAAAGACAAGGAGGGTCCTTATATATAGGGGCACACACGAGGCCACGAGGGGACGACCGATTGAGGCAGACAAATATTTTAATTTTATAAAATTATATTTTCCTTGATATACTATTATCAAACATGGAGACACACACGTATAACGGCAAGGTCTACAGGTTGGATAGATTAAGGGAATATAAGATAAATTACGAAATCAAGTCTGTCAGGGGTCGGGATGTGCTATATATCAAACCGAAGGTAAGGGGGTATAAAATTGATACACCGACAGCCCAAAACTACTTGAACCAAGTAAGAGGTGCGGTGTATTTTGAGCACCATGCTATACCAATAGCACCACCTTTACCTACGATTGAAGAGAAAAAAGAGATGAAAGAAAATTACAGAGACTTGTTGCGGTATGGTAATTATGATATCATAAGGGACGACAGCAAGGAACACGAACTAGGAATAAATGAAAGCCGATATGCGGTAAGGATTAACGGCAACTTCCGATCATTCACGATGCGCGATGTGATAAGATTTATTGAGATTGTGTTGAACGACTTTGTAAAACGACAAGCACCCGAAGATAAGGTTAGCCTAGGTATTGAGTTTGTTGATTACTATGGAAACGTATCAACAGGCTTACACAAAGTTAATCAAATCTCGGTTGAAAAAGTTTTGGAAAGATTGTCAGCAATATTTCAAAGCAACGAAAGTCTTTACATGGATGAGAACGGAATAAACTTTGATAAATTAAAATTTGTGTTGAAATCTGTTAAAATGCCTACGGGTGGGACAAGGCTACAGGTTTTGAACAAATTGGATATATACAGAAAGAAAGGAGTAATCTGTATTACAAACAGCGATAATTTATGCTTAGCACGAGCAATCGTTGTAATCAAAGCAAAAATTGAAAAACATCCAAAATACTCGCAAATTATGCGAGGACGAAAGATACAGCAGGAAATGGCAGAGGCTTTACACGATGAAGCAAAGGTCATTAAGGATGTGTGCGGGATACCAGAAATTAATGCATTTGCTAATCACATTAAATACAATCTGGTTATTGTTGAATTTCCTGACAAAATCATTTATAAAACAGAACTACTTGATGCGAACGGCGAACGGCTGACTAACATTTACATTCTAAAGACTGAAGGACATTACGATGCCGTAACTAACATGAAGTCTATGCTAGGAAAGGAAAACTTCTGCGAGTTGTGTCTAAGGGGATACCAAAAAAGACACGCCTGTGAAGCCAAATGTTGTATCTGTGAAACCAACGGATGTAAGGGAATAAATGACAAGAGCCAGTGGAAAGAATGTGAGAAGTGTAATAGAAAGTTTCCAAACACTGAATGCTTTAATAACCACATGACGACAAACTGCGATGTTAAAGCGAAATGTAAATCGTGCGGTCTAAATTACAGAAAGAAGGATGAGCACAAATGCGGATATGCGAAATGCCGAAATTGCAAACTAGTGAAACCGCTTGAACACCAATGTGAAATAGTCCAAAAAGAAATCTTACCGCCGTCAGAGCAATACATATTCTTTGACTATGGAGCGACACAGTACACAGGCGAGCACATTGTTAATCATGCGGAAAGCCAGTATTACGATGCAAAGGAACCGCCAGTAATTCACAAGAACATTCAAGATTTCTGTAATTGGGCTTTTGACACTAAACACAGCGGATTTACATTTATCGCGCACAATGCTCGCGGTTATGATTGTCAGTTTATTCTTAAGTGGTTGGTTGATAATGGACAAACTCCATTCGTAATCTATGAAGGTGGTAAGATTATGATGATGACACTTAAGAAGTATCGCTTCATAGACAGCCTAAGTTTTCTTACGATGCCATTGTCAGACTTTCCAAAGACATTCGGACTTACGGACTTAAGAAAGGTTTCTTCCCGCACTTCTTCAATACTGCGAAAAATAGAAACTATGTTGGTGTAATGCCACATAAGAAACATTACGGCTACGATACGATGCGAGGAGATAAACGAAAGGAATTTCTTGAATGGTATGACGAACAAGTGAAAGCACATAACCACTTTGATATGGCGAAGGAAATCGCAGAGTATTGTCATTCAGATGTTGATATACTGAGGAAGGGTTGTATAGATTTTAGAAACCAGTTTCTAGAGTTTGGTATTGACCCTTTTCAATATACAACTATTGCGAGTTGTGTTATGGCTTTGTATCGTGCTAAGTTTATGCCAGAGAATTCAATTGCGATATTGAAAGCGGAAAAGCAAAACAGGATGACTTCTAGGGCTTGTGTAGAATGGTTAGCATACAGAAGCAGGTTAGACAAAACCGATATTAAACACGCATTCAACGGAGATGAAAAAATGTTTCAACTCGGGCAATCTCGTGTGTATGTAGATGGCTGGGATGAGAAAAACAAAACCGCTTATGAGTTTTACGGGTGTCATTGGCACGGATGTGATAAGTGTTGGAATAGCAATGCTTTGAATGTGAAGAAAAATAAGACAATGGGCGAACTATACAAGGAAACAATGAGAAGAGAAAAACAACTTAACGAACAAGCGAAAGTAATAAGTATCTGGGAGTGCGAATGGAGCCTGATGAAAACCAGTGAAAGACTGGCAGAGGATACAAACGAACAAATTACTGAACAAGAAGGACTAAACCCACGAGAGGCAATGTTTGGAGGTAGAGTGAATGCTCTGAAATTATATTGGAAATCACGACATGATAATGAGTATGCAAAATATATTGACATATGCTCACTTTATCCGACAATGATGTATTACGACCTTTATCCAAGCGGACACCATATAATTATTAGACCAAACAATGAGGAGGAAAGAAAAAATATTAAAAAAAATTATAAACAGAGAATATTTCGGAGTGGCTAAGGTTAAGATGCTACCACCGAGAGGCTTACTACACCCTGTCTTACCGAAGGCGGATAGAGGTAAGATGATGTATTACTTATGCGATAAGTGCGGAATGACTGAGCAACATGGAGAATGTAAGCACACTGATAAAGAACGAGCAATAACTGGTACATGGGCAACTCCAGAAATTTACAAGGCCTTAGACAAAGGGTATAAGTTGATAAAAGTATATGAAGTATGGCACTGGAAAGAACAAAGCAGTAGCTTATTCAAAGAATACATAAAGACATTCTTGAAAGTAAAACAAGAGTCCAGCGGATATCCCGCGGGATGTAATACGGAAGCAGAAAAACAAAATTACATAAACAGCATGGAAATCAAAATGGGAGTTAAGATGGATGAAAGCAAAATATTTAAAAACGAAGGACGGCGAGCAGTGGCTAAGTTGTGCTTGAACTCTTTATGGGGCAAGTTTGGACAGAAACAAAATAAAACACAGAACAAAATGATAAAGGATAAAGATACCTTATACAAACTATTGAACGATAAATCAGTGGATAATATAAATATTAACATAATTAACGACCAAATTGTAGAAGCCAGTTATGACTTAAAACAGGATGCGGTGAGCGACCCGATTAAAACAAATATTGTGGTTGCTTTATTTACTACATGCCACGCGAGAATGAGACTTTACAATATGATGGACAGATTAGGCAATAGGATATTGTATCATGACACAGACAGCATAATATATACGACTAACAAAGAAATTAATGAGGCGGATGTAGAGACAGGCGATTTACTGGGAGATTGGACTGATGAATTGAAAGGAGCAAAAATAAAAACCTTTGTGGGAGGCGGGCCAAAATGTTATGGATACTTATTAGATCATGGTAAAGCCAGTATGAAAGTAAAAGGATTTAGTATGAACTATGAAACGAAAAAAAACATTGAATTTACCAAATATGTTAAGTGTAATAAGTTGCGGGCTAGGTACTACGAACACTGAATTATTTGAGAATGGTAAAAATGAACTTGCTGAATTGTTGGAGACTGATGAAGAATTACGGATTGCTAAGCGAATTGAGAAGTCTGGAAAAGTAGTTATAATAGAAAACAACAAGATAACGCGAGACAGACAAAAGAAAAAAATAACAAGCGAATACTTAGAAAAGATATTTAGTTTTACATATACGAAAAGACAAGTTATCGGAATTGTAGAGAATGCGATTGAAACTAGACCTTTTGGATATTAAAAGATTTATGAACAAAATATCAATAATTAATTAATTTTTTTTCCATAAAATTTTTTACCACTCTATATAGACCAATGACCACCCTCACCAGACTATCTGAAAAATTTGGACGACTTTCAATTGAGAAGAATAAGGAATTCTTTTCAGCAAGAGATGTTCAACAGATGATTGACGAAGAAATTAAGGCAATTTAAAAAAGTAGAGAAGGCAAGCCAAGGGATATTTTTCCATTCGGTAAGTATAAAGGTACGAAAATTCAAGATGTAGCGGTTATTGATAAGCCATACCTTGAATGGGTTATGAAACAGCCGTGGTTTGAAAAATTTACTGACATTAAAAGTGAAGTAAAAAAATATATTTGATATTTTTGCTAAAAGATTTTTTTAATATTTATATATATATATCATGTCAGACCTGAACACAAAACAAGACTACTTGAATGAAATTGAAAAATGGAACCTTGACAGCGAAATTAAGAAACCCACGATTAAATGGACTAAGCCTGACATTGTTTCTTTCTATGAGCAATACAAACCCCGCGATGACAATGTGAAAGTAGTTATTCCATTGGAGGCTACACTAGCAAAAATTATAATGGAGGAACCAAGCACTCCTTTTAAGGCGACTGATTTAAAAGAGACTGGAATTACCGAAATAAAGGCTAATGTAGGCGAAGAGATAGCACAAAATGAAACCGATATTTTTCTTCAATATGGAAAGTATAAAAAAATGTAAATTGAAGATGTTGCTAAGATTGATAAACCATACCTTGAATATTTAATTCAACAACCTTATTTTAATAATAAAGATGCGGTAAAAAAATATCTATGATGATATTACATCGTCTTCCATTAAATTTTTTTTTGCTTTATTGATCCTCTACGAAGTTAGCGATAATATTGATATTTCCTCCTCCACCAGCAGAGACAGACTTCTGCGTAAAAGTTAATACATCACTCGGCGATAGGTATATATAATAACTTCTAAGATTGATTTGTTGAGTTGATTGAGAATTTACATATAGTTTAAAAATTGTTGTTCCGTTTGCGATAGCACTCGCCTTTGTGTCAGTATCTACAATTGAATACTCAGAATCAACATCTGTAAAACCTGCTCCAGTTAGTGTTCCATTTAATACCATTCTGACAACATTCGACTTAGTATCTTCATTTGTAATACTTATCAAAGTTGGATAAACATTTGAATAATTTGTTAAATTAGCACCGCCCGCATCAAATGTTGCTTTATTCCTGATACTAATAATAGGACTTTCAGTGGTGTTTGATGCTTTACTTCCTTCCACTTCGTTTGTTATACTTGTGTTTATCGTATTCGTTCCCTCAATGAATAAACTGGCACTCGCTGTTTTAAGAGATTGTATTCCAGTCGCTGCATCATTTCTCATTGCTGCTGTAAAAGGTAATGTTGTATTTCGCAGGCTTACCCCAGTATTAGCATTCGCATAGTCAATCATATGAACTAATTGAAATAATCCTGTTATGGGATTTTCAATATAAAACTTAATAGCGCCAAACCCAAGATACTGAAATTGAATTTGAAATGCATTTCCTTTGCTCCAGTCTAAGTCAGGCATAGCCGAAGTTCCATCGCACGGGTCGTCCCAGTCTTCTTGGTCAGTATAAACTGCACCACCTCCTTTATAATGTGCGATATTCATTCCTGCTTGATTTTTGTAAAAATAAAATCCATCAACGAGATCATTTCCTATTCCAATATATGAATAGTAATCTTTTGTATCATCCGTTGTCCATATAGCAGTAAAGCGGGCTAGGACACCCATTCCAGTTCTATATTTTATTCTCCTTTTACTTACCAGTCTAGCATCTGCCGTAGCATCAGCAGTTGTTTTCAATTCAGCCATATTACTCAAAAATGACACAGATGATTTTGTTTCTGTTTTTGTCCATATCCTAGTATTAATGGTATATGGAAAGATTTCCTGTAAAACTGGTGTTAATTGACCTACTACTGCTTCGCCAAAAGCGGTTTTTGAATTATTTGTTTCAATATCACCATCATATCCAACTCTGACATTTATAAAATCTCCGTCTGGATTTTGTGCGATTAAGTTTCTTTGGTGGGACATTGTTTCCTATATTATCAAAAAAATAAATTAACTATCAAAAATTAATTACTATCTCGCAGGTTTAAGACATTAGAGTTTCAATTCCCTTAACAAGCACACTTCGTTGAAGAATGGCAAAAGTGTAATGGTTAAGATTATTTCCAGCAGTAGTTGAAACGAACTCATATCGCCTCTCGGTATCAAGGCTTAGACGACTTACCTCATATCCGTCGATATCCTTATCACACAGCGGGAGGTTGTTGTCCCAAGTATCCACATGAAACCAGTTGTAATGATACACATTAGAATTCAAAATGGCACTACCCTTCAACTTATCCTTGAGAAGCATATAGTCTTCATTTCTAGATGTATCAATATCAAATTGTTGAATACGGCTTCCGTCAAGGGTTGTGTAATATGTTCGAACCTTAGATGATTGCGCTTGAACTACTGGTGGTCCCACTGCATAACCCGCAGGCATATTGCTGTTATCAAAGGAAGTATTAGCACTCTCAGTGTTGTGAACGGCTGCTGTATAGATACGACGAATTCTTTCACCCTGCGAGCGGTTCATCTTAATAACATAGTTCTGTTGCGATGTTTGAAGATTTTGTTTCCAAGCAATGGGATATTCAATCTTAAAAGGAAAGCCTTCACCCGCAATCTTTTGCTGGACACCAAGGATGACATTTGGATCAGTCTCAACAGCAAGGAATAAATTTAGGTTTGAGACAATAGCACCAGTGGCAGTAGCAGTAGCACCAGTGGAAATAGAACTCGCATCAGTGCCATAAAATGAAGTGCGGGCAGTGCTCTCCCATACAATTCTAAAATCCAAAATTTCATTAAACCCAATAGTCTTATCCAATTCAAAAATAGTTCCAAACATCATACCCAAAGGAAACTTAACACTGAAAGCAGGAGTAGCCTTGTTATCAGTACCTCCTTCGAAATACTTAGCCTCCTCAAAAGGAACATCAACAAGGCTATAAGTACCTGCACTGCTATCAGCAAGAGCGGTATCATCGTGGCGACGGGCATTAACACTTGGCACTTTGTAGTATAATTGAACAGCAGTTTTAAGATCACCTGTATTTGCCGCAGCAGTAATTGTTGCTCTATCTGCTACACTTCCTATCTCAATTTTACCCGCATTACACTTTTGAAGCATAGCACCAGAATTACCTGTTTTCTTGTCATCATCATAAGCACCATGGTTTTCAAGTGCCATAAATTTTTCATACTTAATTTCTGGTTTCCATATCACCTTAGTGTAATTACCCACATGTTGAAGATTACACAGATACTGCCCGCTTCGGCTTCGCAGTTCAATAGTTTTAATCATAGCCAGACAATCCATATAAATACGATTGAAGTTGCCTGCACCTGCAGCAGTAGGATTGTAAGTAAATCGCAACACCGACCTCGCAAGGTTCAAAGGGCGAGTAGGAATTTCAAATGTGCTTTCCGTTCCACCAGCAGTTGTAAGTGGAATAGTTTGCGACCCTTCACGGCTGGTAAGTTTGTTCAATTCATACTTACCTGTGAGCAGTTCCTTAGTCTGATGGACTAGTTCTCCGTATTGGACAGGCATTTTTGTTTTGTTTTTGAAGTAGTGTAAATTAACTAATTCACCAGAATATATTTATAGAAAAGAAATAATTAAATCAAAAAATTACTTTAGTCGATAGCATGCTATCGACAATTGTCCTAAGGGACTAATTTATCTCTGTTTCAAAAGATTAAAGAATGAATTAAATGAACTAAAATAATTAGTTTCACGATAAACCAATAATGTCATAACGATACCTAAACCATTAAGATTTATTGCTTGGTCGTTTTCATCCGTCAAGTAAAACCTGAATACATTGTTTGAACTCGCAGATAATGTCTTCCCGTATTCGCTTCCAGAGCCGTCATAAATGACAGAACCAAAAGGAATTTCGTTGGCTGTGTATATTTCTTGAAGCACATGATTATCACCTTCATTCACCAAATCCGATTGAAGATACAAAGTTTTTTCACCAGTTAAAATAATTACATTCGGCGATTTAATAAAATCATTTGCAAAGAAATATGTTGAATTTCTATCAAAACCCATAACCTCGTGAATACGGGTATCACCATCAAATATAAACCGCGGTTGAATACCTCCGTTATTTGAAACACTGAATGTTAATTTGCCATCTCTGGTTCTATGTTGGTATTGTTGCTTGAGACGACATATGTATAGTCATTTGGACTTTCTGCCGTCAATATCTCAGATAGTTTATTTTTTAAGTTGTTCATTGTGTAGTTGCCCTCTGGTATTGTAATTAAAGCCTCATACCCGTCTTCGGATAATTTAAAAGTATTATATGGTGAAGCCACAGAGTAATACGATTTCGGAACATAGATATGAAGAATTTTACAATGTGTGGGATTGTCTAGTCCCTTCATATTGACTTCGTGTGTAAAGTCGCTGTCTGTTCCCGTTATTCTATTTTTACTATTTATGTAATAGATACCAGAACTTCTTCCTCCCTTATACTCCATGATATTTAGATTACGCTTCTCCGAAGGCGTAATCACTCTACGAGATGGTCGTGCTCCGCACTCTCGCTATGGATTCAACTTGTTGAATCTATATTCTAAACATCGTTTTTTTCTTTTTCAAAAAATTAATGCTTATTGTAATCCTTAAAAGTGCGTAGCCCCGATGTTTGTTGAAGACGAAGTCTGAAACAAATATCAAATGTATGTGTCAAAATGACCATAACCATTCTGTGCTTTTAATTTTTCTGCTTCTTCTTCTTTTAAGTCTGTGTAGCCACTGGCGAATTTAAATTTAATACCTTTCGCTCGCTCTAAAAGAAACCTCATACTATGCCACCGCAGGTATCCGATGTGTCTGATTGTTGTTTTACTTGATTAACCTTCATTAATAAATAATGTCGGGTGGCTTTAGGTCAATTAGTTGTTTCATTTGTTGTTGAAAGTCTTCTGTTGGCTCGTAAAGTGCTAATGGGTCATACACTTCAACACTTCTATCGTAATCTAAAGAGCATATAGCCATCCAATGAGACCTGCTTGCTTGTGATTGTCCAAATTCATAATAAATCCGTATCGCTTTCTGCTTCCGGGCTTCAACTTGTAGATTTCATCACTGGCTATTGCTCCGAGATACCATCCATATTTTTTCATTATATCGTCTATTTCATTAGTCATTAACCGCGACCCTCCCTGTTGTTCCTCTGGTTGCTGTGGCTCCTCTTGGCTGTGGCTCTGGCTCTGGTTGCTGTGGTTGCTCTGGTTGCTGTGGCTGTGGCTCTAATGCTGTGGTGTGGTATCTGTAGCGTGGCTATGGTAGGCTGCGGCATTCCCTCATCAATATTTAAATCCGTTGAAACTTGTTTATCCACATTTGGGTCTATTGTCATTTTGTTTGTTAGAGTATTTACAAAATCATGTTTGTTCATTGTGTGTTTCCAATCTTTGCGGATTAAATATTTTTTTATTTTTGCTATTGAAAATACTTTATTAATAATTTCGTCCAATGTATGGTGTAATTTCCTACCTGTACCTCCTTGTTTCCCCATATACTCATCATACTTAGCATAATCTGCTATTTTCTTTTTTATTTGTTTCTCATTGTTTCCTACATTAATTTTAAACCTTTTTATCATCGCCATAATCCATTCGCTATTTTCTCTATGTTTCAATTTTGTATGTCTGTCCATTTCAAGTTTCCTTTTTAAGGCCCGCGATAAATCAACGATTTTTATTTCTGGTAAATACTTTTTTGATAAGGCATCTTTCATTGTTTGCTTAAATTGTAAATTTTTAACATCATTTTCCGTAGATTGCCCCTTTTTTCTGCTTGTGCTAGTGCTTTCCTCATATCAGTTTTACATTTTTCTGTTTCAATAATTTAATACCATCTGCTGTTTTTTGTATCATTCTATCGGTCATTTTTTTAATCTCTTCATCAGTATGATAAGCGGATTTCAAAAGTTTTATGTTTTCATCTAGTTCTGTGTCTTCTGCAGTAGGGGGTTTTGGAAGTGGTGTCGCTGGTGTAGGTGGTTGATTATTCACCGCTTGCATAAGTTGTGGTTGATATTGTGGCTGTGGTAATAGTAATAATTTTTGTTTCCTATCGTGTTCAAACTTTACATCTTCTACGAGTTTTTGCTCCCTTCTTAGTTCCCTGTCCTTTTCTTCCTGCCTTTCCTTTGCCTCTGCTAGTTCTCTTTTATGTTCTCTATCCATTATATCTTGTCTTTCCTTTGCATCGGATATGTCTTTTCTTTCTTGCCTCTTCTTTTCTTCTTCAGCATCAACTCGTGCTTTTTTCTCTTTTTGGTCTATCTCATCAATCTTTTCGTATTTCTCCTTTCTGAGTTTGTCTAAGTGGTCATTAATGGCGGTTCTAGTATTTTGTTCAATCTCTGAAAGGCTCTGGACTTTCCTTAAGTCTTCTTTTTGCTTAGGTGCTCGCTTTGCTTTTGGTCTGCTTAAGTATTTCATAAAAAGTTTAACAATTTGAAGTGTGCTCATATCATTTGTCTTTTTACCGAAATTAAGATAATATGTTTTACCCTTCTGGATAATATACGGCTTCCCGCTTTTATTCCTATAAACCCGCGGTGGACGGACTTTTGCCCTTTTCACATTTTTAGTCTTAGCGACCATTGTATATTAACAAAAAAATACTTCTGTGTTATATCAAATTATTTTTTTTTTAGAATTTAAGGGCACCTCGTCCTCTCTGCTTACCATACCCCAGTCTTGATGCTACAGCGCCAACACTACCAGCGTAAGGTACCCCGACGCTACTTAATGCTCCCGCAGTCCTAGAGATTAACTTATTATTGCGAAGAAATTTATCAACAGCCATTGCGGTTTTGCCCACTTTTTGCCAGTTAATTTTACCGCCAGCCTGCCCCTTGCCCTTCTTGTTTTCTTTTTACCTCCAGCCATGTTGGTGCGTGAGTTAATAGTTCGTTTGCCGATTGTTGGAATGACTTCAACACGAGTTGTTTTCACTACCATATAATATATAAAAAAATAATTAATTTTAAATTTTTTTTTTAATCTGAAATTGAAGTTTTTTCTTAACTCATCATCAACACTTGAGACATAAAGAAAATTAAATCTCTCCTTTGTTGCTTCGTGATACTTTTGAAGAAAGTAATCAAAGTCAAAAGATAAGTCTAAGTGTTTATACACGAGTTCCATCTTATCCTGAGACTGGCCCGGAAAGATTAATAAATAGTCTAATTGCTTAATTGCTTCTGGTCTAAGGTCGTTTAAATACTGGCTTGACATAATAACCTTACTTTTATAGTGTCTGTTCTTTTTTAACAAATCACTTACGGACTTGTCTCTTAATCCACTCCCTAAATCATCCAAAACAAAAACAACCTCTGGAGAAATATACTTGCTGGGTCGTTCTTTTGGTTCTGTAGTTTTCTTTTTTTCTTCTTTTCCAAAGTATAAAAATTGTGGTTTCTCTATTTTTTCTTTGTCTTGTTTTACTTCTCCTTCGTGTTGCTCGTCATGTCTGTTCAGTTTGTCAAGTTCATAGTCTATCACATTTACACCATCTGATTTAAGAAATGTGTAAATCGCCATCGGGCTTCCCCTGTTCTTAAAGTGCTTTACAATTGCTTTATAAATGTAGTCCTTGTGTATTGTTGAAGCAATAATGACAATGCGGGTTTTTCTGTCTGTAGTCCGTTTCAGTATTTCAAAGAGTGCTGTCGTTTTCCCGCTCTTCTTACGGGCGAGTAGAAATATATTTGAATAAGGTTGGTTGAATAATTTATAACCTTTCGCTGTTTTGTTTCCATCCCCCTCTTGTTTTACTGGCTTCACCTTAATGCTATTAATCTTTTCCATCCTATATTCTAAGCGAGAAATTCTATGCATACAACAAATTCTTCCCGCTAAATTTCCTGTAT
>WBZZ01000005.1:0-5000 GCA_019918135.1 Paulinella micropora
TCGCTAACTACCATCTGCTTGGACGCAAATTGCTTTTTTTCCTCTGACGATCTTAGCAACGTGAGAATTTTCCGCCAAGGCTCAGAAGCATTTCCAAATGCTAAATCCTGCTCCTGCTTTTCTTCGCTAGTAAGCTGTCTTGCACCACGCCATCTCGGGTGAGCTGGAGGACGTCCTTCATTAACAAAATAAGTGCGTGGTAAGGACAGCAGCTCTTCATCGGTCAAACGCGTAAGTGCGTTCATTTTCTCCTGTCGTTCTTGAGGCAACTCCATCCAATTTACAGGTAGCTCGTCGATCAATCGAAATTCTGCTCTCCATTCCTTGCCTTTTGCATCGACACAGGACATATGAGCAGGACGGCCGGGCAGGCCGCCTTCGAAGTAATCTCCATCCACCTCTACTCTGGTCAAATTTCCACCTGCTAACATTTCCTCCACATGTGCTCGCTCATCCGGCCCTAGGTATTTAGTAGCCAAAGCACGAATATCCTTCTTCAGGCGCGGATTGACGAAGTAGCCGACTGGAAGCTTGGGAGGCATGTCGGTCGCTGTCATAAATAGAGAGAGAGATAGATAGATAGAACGAGAGAAAGAGATAGATATATATATATATATATATATAGAGAGAGAGAGAGAGAGAGAGAGAAAGAGAAAGATAGATAATATTATTACCGGGGCGTCCGATAAACAAATTGATCGGTTCTCCTCTGGGATCATCACGCACTCCATGAAAATCCTGTGCGTCTCCCCAAGTAGCGATCTCTACAGTCGGCAAAGCGTCAGGATCTTTCTTGGTGATTCTATATGCCAAGGGTTTGTTGTAGTTTTTGAAACTCTTGTTCATACACGGGCTAAAATGAGTCATCCAGTCGTAGTTACATCCGAGAACAACCAGCACATGCCTCTTCTTGTGCTGCTTCTTGAATGCAAGAATGAGCTTTAATAACGCTTGAGCGATGTTAGTTGTCAGGAAGGTGCTCTTCCACCCGATATCCATAACTCGAAATTCCTGATCATCTCCATCGTGCCCGTGCCCTGGTGGCTTGCGATGTGACTCTACTTGGAAACGGATTCCTCTGTCAACGACATTGAGCCCAAGGAAACCCAGCATCGCCCACGCGGTGTTATCACCAGCTCCGTCCCACTCAAGATATAATTTCCACGCTTGCATTGTGCGAGGGTTCCAAAGTTGCCAATGTAAAAGTGCGGCAAGCATAGTAAATGTTGCTGTTCGCGCCGTGTTCTACCGCGCCTTCAAGGTACGTCAGAATAAAATGCGTATCGGTAGTGTAGCAGGTATTGATTCCAACGCAAAGGCGAAACACAATTTTTCCTTTGAAATCTTTCGCGGCGCGGCGGCAAGATGGGATCTTCACTGGCGGTTTCATATCGGCTGATATGACTGTGGCAGCAAAAATCTGCTGGTGCTGCCTTCTTGCGCTGCATGCTGGCAACGCGGCACGCCCTGTGAATTTTGTGATGAAGCCTGCTACGGCGACGCCATTCTTGAGCTTCTACTTCAGTCCTGAAACCGTTAGAATGATCAGCAGCAAGCTCTGTGCAGATCTCGCATTTTGAGAAATCTCCTTCTGCAAAACAAAACCTGTAATAAGTAATGATAACGAAAATATGCATAATACCTCTGACAAACTTGACGTGCGGAAAATCCATGCGCCAAACTTTGTTGATCGTATTGTCTGTCGGAGGATTATTTGGATCAACTCGTTTCGAACAACCAAACCGAAGGCACATATCTTTCCAATTCTCGCGAACATAGTTTTGGACTCCTGCGTCCTGAGCCATTTCTTGCATCCTCCATATTCCGTCGCTGCATATCTCCGGGTAACTCTCCATGAACTTCTCGCAGAGTAATACTGCTACCACATCTTCTGTTTCAGGAACGGTTGAGTAGCTTTTTGTCAAAACCTTCGTGTTATTTGCAAGAAGTTTGTGTGCTCTTGACAAAACTTTATCACCGATCCCGTAGATACGCTGCCAGGCTACTTTGCACACAGCCTCCGTTAAATACATATACTGAAACGATCCAGTTTTTGTTTGAAACGATTCAAGCTGCGAAGCTGCCCAAGAATAAAGCTCACTGAGAGACGATGACGCATTCTTCGCTCTCGTGTAAAGCACATCACGCGTGTCGATAAATGAATAACACTTCCACTTTTTGCAGCAGACAGACTTAACTTCCCTGTCCAAGTCGGCGAAGGTAATCCCCAACAGTTTTTGGAGCGCAGACGGTCTCTGAAGCTTCACTGCACCTTTCGTGCGACTTTTCATCGTGTAGGGGCGCGTTGGATTCTTACGTGGTCTGCTGTAAGGAATTGGTGATAATCTCATGATGTTATACAACAGCTCATTCGATTCCATAAGCTCGTCGAAGTTCAATCGAAGCTCGTTGGATAATTCCGCATCGTCCACGCCGACCAGAGGAGGAAGCAATCCAGGGTTGATAGATGCAGCATCACCGTTTGAATCCGTATCTGAACACTCTTCGTCGACGTTCTACGCAAACAAGATCGCTTATGAACATTAACCAGCATGAACATAGACAGGTAGAGAAAAAAAATTACCATGGAGCCAGTAGGAAGATATAGTCTAGAGCTGCTGCAGCTACTAACATCATATCCTGTAGTGACAGTAGAACTGTCTGACTGTTTCCAGCTGTCGAGGTTAGCATCAACGTCAGGAACACCTGCCTGTAAAAAAGAATCTTCTCAGTAATAATTTTCATTTATTTATTTTTTACCTGTGCATCACTCAAGCTTGATTTTTCTGTGATGACTGTAATGTCCGAGCTTTCCCTGGGCAGAAGCGTGCGGCGACTATCTGAAATTGAGGACACGCTGTCGAGAAGCTTCCTCTTTTTTTCCGGCGGAATAGATGATGACCTGGAGAGCGGTTGCTTTCCATCAGAACTAATACTGCTGACCGACGCTAAAAGTTCAACCTTTGCTTCATGAAGCAAGGAAATTGACTTAAGTGGAAGCGGATGTTCTTTCTCAGGAACGATGAAACATACATGACCAATGTCAGTCTCGAACAGGAAAACTGGGATTTTAGCTCCTTCCTTGGCAGCCTCTTTCAACCAGACCGGATGTGCATCGCTTGGCAGCGTAGCTATCTCTAGGTCTGGATTAGGTGCATAGCTGAGCAAAATCTCTTGATCTTTCGATATTGCGGTGGTGACAGTCACAATAGGAGTACCCTTGCTGACCTGACATTATTTACAACAATATTTATAGAAAAAATACAACACACGTAACAAAAACTTACATTGCATGGATGTATGTAACAACTAACATAATTTACCTTCACGTTCGGTCGGCAAGTGTCATCGTCGAGCTTGTTGAACCCTTGCGATGAAGAGTTGATGAGATGCATTGCATTCCTGCTCGATTCGTTAATGAATTTAATTGGATGCATCCCTGTTTGCAGGGAACTCCCAATTTTCATAGTGAAATGATCAGAAAATGCAGCATGATCTGCAGCACGCAAAGACTTTCCTCCTGGTTCGAGGAGCCCAAGCTGAAAAAGAGGAAGGTATTTATCAGCAAAGACTCCGTAGCCACCACCACGGTGTGCCACATATATCGGCGCCTTGCTAGCCCTCAGCATGGCATACCTAAAGTTTGAAATACACATGAAAAAAATGGCAGCGCTTCCCGTTAGAGGGAATCACTAAAAAAAAAAAGGACAGAGAAAGGCTCACTGATAGAAGGCCACACACACTAGCTAGTTATACTAAAGCTAGTATCTATACTCCCCTCTTTAAACTATGCTATATAATAATAATAATAATAATAATAATAGTGTATCTCCTGCCAATTGCTGAGCCAAAAGGCCATGTGCATCCAGTCCTCCATTCCATAAGGAAAGTCTCCACACCAATCGGTGGAATAAAGGAAGTGACGGCATAGAACATTACTCTAGGAGCTTTATACCAATCAGCCCATGGAAAGGACCGATGGCCTATGTACTCCCTAATAATAATAATAATAATAATAATAATAATAATAATAATAATAATAGTGCTTCTCAGTCAATGGCGAATGCATTTCTGCACATGTGCCTCCATCGTCTCACCCGTGAGGGGAGTACGAAGATTTGACGATAGGCTCTACTGACACCCCCGCAAGGCAGCTCCAAGCAACAATAATGATAATAATAATAATAATAATAATAATAATAATAATAATAATAATATAATAATAATAATAATAATAATAATAATAATAATAATAATAATAATATATTGAAGAGGAAATGCAAAATCATGCCGGTCAGTTTCACAAACTTTTGTGCAGAGTTTTTTCCACAGATTGTTGTGTACAGAAGAAAAGAATAGCATTCCCGCTCATTCTGAGCTGGGAAAAGAGCGGGAATGCTGTTACATCTTCTCGAAATGTCATGCTCTCAATAAAATCTCTGCACAAAAGTTTGCAAAACAGCAATCCAAAAACGAGTTTCATCGAATTGCTGGTTTGTGAAAAATAGATTAAGCTGGGTCGTGCAATGTTAGGAAATGACATTTATAGCTTCAACAAACACGTTGCAGCAGAAACATGCAAGGGATGACATGAGTTGAGAGTACGTACTAGGAAGGAAATGCAAAATCATGCCGGTCGGTTTTCACAAACTTTTGTGCAGAGTTTTTTCCATAGATTGTTGTGTACAGAAGAAAAGAATAGCATTCCCGCTCATTCTGAGCTGGGAAAAGAGCGGGAATGCTGTTACATCTTCTCGTAATGTCATGCTCTTAATAAAATCTCTGCACAAAAGTTTGCAAAACAGCAGTCCGAAAACGAGTTTCATCGAATTGCTGGTTTGTGAAAAATAGATTAAGCTGGGTCGTGCAATGTTAGGAAATGACATTTATAGCTTCAACAAACACGTTATAGCAGAAACATGCAAGGGATGACATGAGTTGAGAGTACGTAGGAAGGAAATGCAAAATCATGCCGGTCGGTTTTCACAAACTTTTGTGCA
>WBZZ01000005.1:7500-30000 GCA_019918135.1 Paulinella micropora
GGTGAGACGATGGAGGCACATGTGCAGAAATGCATTCGCCATTGACTGAGAAGCACTATTATTATTATTATTATTATTATTATTATTATTTTTATTATATTATTATTATATTATTATTATTATTATTATTATTTATTTTATTATGGACACCGTGATAGCCCAGTGGTCAAGTTCTACCATCTGGCCCTGTCGCCAGTTCGATTCCCGTCGGTGCCACCAGTATTTTCATTGAACATACCGGTCCGTCTGGAAGTGTTGGAACTGCCCTTGCGGGGGTGTCATTAGAGCCTATCGTCAATTCTTCGTACTCTCCTCACGGGTGAGACGATGGAGGCGCATGTGCAGAAATGCATCAGCCATTGACAGAGAAGCACTATTATTATTATTATTATTATTTTATTATTATTATTATTATTCAGCCCAATGGCCTCAAGGCGTTAAACTGTGACGCCAACTCATAACCCTTTGGTGGTAGATGCTGGGGAGGAGGGTTGTTGCGCGCGTAAAAGATCTTAAACTCCGCATATGCTGGTTGATAGCCCAGGACCCAGCAGACACCAGATTGTTATGGGTGGGGTTTCGAGGCAGCTCTAGCAACCGCGCTTGGTGTATGCACTTGCACATTCGGTGACGTCTTGCAAGAGGTTGCTGGGACTGCGGAATAACCTCGGCTTAGTGCAGTCTTGCCCTCAGGAGCTCCATCGGTGGCCCCGATCATCAGGCGAGAGACTGACACGGGGGGGTGGAGGACCTCGAAAAAGGGTATTGGAGGCTTATGTCCGTTGAGGATATGCCATTAGCTGCATCAGTACGCCTCAGATATAGTATTATTATTATTATTTAGGGAGTACATAGGCCATCGGTCCCTTTCCATGGGCTGATTGGTATAAAGCTCCTAGATTAATGTTCTATGCCGTCACTTCCTTTATTCCACCGATTGGTGTGGAGACTTTCCTTATGGAATGGAGGACTGGATGCACATGGCCTTTTGGCTCAGCAATTGGCAGACGATACATATTATTATTATTATTATTATTATTATTATTATTATTATTATTATTGGACACCGTGATAGCCCAGTGGTCAAGTTCTACCATCTGGGCCCTGTCGCCAGTTCGATTCCCGTCGGTGCCACCAGTATTTTCATTGAACATACCGGTCTATTTCTGGACTAGTATTTTCATTGAACATACCGGCCCGTCTGGAAGTGTTGGAACTGCCCTTGCGGGGGTGTCATTAGAGCTTATCGTCAATTCTTCGTACTCCCCTCACGGGTGAGACGATGGAGGCGCATGTGCAGAAATGCATCAGCCATTGACAGAGAAGCACTATTATTATTATTATTATTATTATTATTATTATTATTATTATTATTATATTGTTATTATTATTATTCGATAGCATAGTTTAGAGAGGGGAGTATAGATACTTAGCTTTAGTATAGTTAGCTAGTGTGTGTGGCCTTCTATCAGTTATCAGTGAGCCTTTCCCTGTTTTTTTTTTCGAGTATATTTCTTCTAACGGGAAGCGCTGCCATTTTTTTTAATTTAAACTCTCTTTATTATTATTATTATTATTCCTCTTTTGCTGCTGCTTTAATTAGCTTGCTCTTTAAGTTCACATCCGAGGACAACAAACATCGGGAGGGGGCGCTCGCGCTCGACGTTGCACTTACAAAGTACAACAATTTCGAACTGAAGGCGTCCACGCAAGTGGAGACATGTGAGGGTGAAACTTCACCTTGTGCTCCCGGGTCTTTTTCCCTATAAGTATGAAAGATTTTTATAAACTGATTGTTTATTTTTTATTTGCAGGCTCTTCATTGTCTTTCCCATTGGTTGGCGCAAGAAGACTCCTGCGCAAGTCAATCGAGGTACTGTATGTTTTTCAAAATTCACAAGCTGCACATATTTTTTATACTTGGATGTTGCAGGATCGAAGCGCTTCATTTTTGCTGCGCGCGAGGTCGACACTGACGGCGATGGCAAGGCTGACGAAATCCAATATCAGCTCATGGGTTTTTTTGGTTTTAACCTTAAACACTCTTGCATGCTTGATCCGTCGCCGATGGACTTCGAGAAGCAGGTGAAGCCCGCGTGGCTCCTCTACGTCGGTAACCCCACGAACCCGCCTATGATTTGCAACTGGCGGAAGCGGGAGCTTTTGCTTCTGTACGAAGCAAACAAGGTCATTTCTTCTTCTTCTTCTTCTTCTTCTTCTTCTTCTTCCTCTTCTTCTTCCATTTTTCTTTTTCTTCTTCATATACATGTTATTATTCTTTTTCTCCACCAGCTCCATCTTTTTTTTTTTTTTTGTTTTTTTTTTTTTTTTTTGTTTTTGTTTTTGTTTTTTTTGGCATCTTCCTTTTCTTTATTTTGCATATTTACTGCATGCTCGCCTGAAACGTTAGAAGAAGAATCAAAAAAAGGGCCCGACTGAGCCTCGCTCTTCGGGCAGGCCAAAAAAACTGAGATTCGGTAGCAACATTGTATGTAATGAAAAATGAAGGATGTATGTAATATTGTTTGGTTCTTTGTGCAGAATCCATCGACGTCGACGATGTTCCAGACGTTCCAGACGTCCCTGAAGAAGAAGAGACCCCTGAGCCTCCTATGCCTAAGGGGTCCAGCAAGAAAAAGCCAGGTACTAGCAAATTTCATCTTTTTTTGTGTGCTTTTTTTTCAGTGTTTCTAATTTCTGACGTGACTAGGCAAGCCGAAGTCCAAAAAGCCCGCGGTCGACGCTGATGAAGTGGACATGTCGTTGGAGGTATAATCTTTCCTACTCCTTCTTCTTCTTTTTCTTTTTTTTTGTGAGGGGGGGGGCCCCCGGGGGGGGGGGGGGGGTGGGTCAAAAGGTCTCTTTGGGCGCCGCAGCATATAGTTTAGAGAGGGGAGTATAGCTACTAGCTTTAGTATGGCTAGCTAGTGTGTGTGGCATTCTATCAGTGAGCCTTTCCGTCTTTTTTTTTCCGAGTATAATCTCTCTAACGGGAAGCGCTGACATTTTTTTTTCAAACATTATTATTATTATTATTATTATTATTATTATTATTATTATTATTATTATTATTATTATTATTATTATTATTATTATTATTATTATTTAGGGAGTACATAGGCCATCGGTCCCTTTCCATGGGCTGATTGGTATAAAGCTCCTAGAGTGATGTTCTATGTCGTCACTTCCTTTATTCCACCGATTGGTGTGGAGACTTTCCTTATGGAATGGAGGACTGGATGCACATGGCCTTTTTTCTCAGCAATTGGCAGGAGATATACTATTATTATTATTATTATTATTATTATTATTATTATTATTATTATTATTATTATTATTCTTTGTTGTTGTTGTTGTCGTTGCTGTTGGTTTGTTCTGCCACTGCCTTGTTCGCAAGAAATGAACGACTTCTTTCAAAACAACGGCGACCGGTATTGTATTCAGGGTAGTTCGTCCGCCGGCGTGTCGAAAGAAGTCGTTCAGGATCTTGTGAACAAGGCAATGTCAGAACAAGCCGCATCCATTAAGGAAATGCTAGCAGAAGAAAGAAAGTTGAGAGAGGAGGAAAGGAAGAAAAAAGAAGCGCAAGATCGGAAGGAAAAAGAGGCGCAAGAGAAGCGACAACGGGAAGAGGAGAGAAGAAAGAGGAAGAATTCGAAGAAGGAGAAGGAGGAGGAGGAGGAGGAGGAGGAGGAGGAAAGCTCAGAAGAAGAGAACGAGAGAGTGAAGAAGAAGATGAAGAAGAATAACAAGAACAAGAAAAACTATGATGATAATGATAACAACAACAACAACATCAGCAACAACAACAACAGCAACAACAACAACAACAACAACAAAAATAGTAAGAGCGAGAGAGAAAGCTTGCTGGAGGATCTCATCGCGCGGATGGCAGCTGGCGCTCTGTCTGCTGGTAACTCACCTTCCACCCCCCAACGCGGCACCGGTCTCACCGCTCCCAGCTCACCTAACGCATGGGAGTTTGTTTTAGCATCGCTTGCGCTGACTCGGCGCTAACTTCAAATGCACGCACCAGGTAGTTTGCATAGCTTTCACTTTTCTCCTTCATCTGAAAGATGTTTGAATTTGTTTTGTGTTTTTTTTCTTTGTAGTAGTGTAGTATTAATCGTAATTTTTTGCACTGGCAGGTTTGTTATGGTCGAAAGCGTGATTAAGAACGTTTGTCGCGTGCAAGAGTTAAACAAACTTCTAATTTAGTTAGTATGATATTACGGAGTTAGATTTATTATTTTTTTTAGTAATTAAAGAAATTTTGTTGTAGAATCTATGTATTTTGCGTGGCGACATCGCACTTCTCTTCCTCCCCCGTTCCCCCCTGCCCCTCCCCCCCCCCCCCGGGGGGAATTTATTGTAGGTAAAAGCAATGTTTATTATCATAATAAAGTAAAATGCTTAATGTAAACAAAGATAAACAAACTTAAAAGCAAATTCTGCATGTTGGGCATTGTTATCATCATAGATTCATAGTAGCCGGGACTATGAAAAAGGAGAAAGATTACCGTGTCGGACCGGTTCCTGCCCACCTCTGAAGATGAAGTTAAAGTGTATTACAATTAATAAAAACATGTTTTAATATTATTTTTATATGTTCTGCAATCAGTGAATTGATTTCCTTTCATTTCCACACGTTTTCAAAAAAGTCCATATACTTCATGGAAAATTTCGGAAAAAGGGATACCCCCAAGATTGTCGAATGTTTAGTTATATCCTCGAATTTCCCGACCCGGCAACTGCGGCTCGCCCATGCGCATTGTGAGGAGGCGTAGCTCCATGTGCCAGCGCTGAGGACGTCCGTAGCCCAGCTAGCGCTAGAAAGATATTCGCCCACTGCCGGAGTCCAGCGCGGGCATGGGACTGCAACTGGTTTGGCATTCGGTTTGAGCCGAAGGGACACGACAGTGTGCTTGAAGTTGCCTGCCTTGTCCTGAAAGATGTGGTCGAATTCGCGGATGAGGGCCCAGACTTGGTCTTGTTGGGGCTTGGTGAGGCTCGGGTTGACTGCCTCAGGAGGAAACTTAGGACCTGTAGGTGCCGCCTTCTGTTCCGCTCGCTTGGTTAAAAAGTCACGGCAAAGTCACTCGGAGATAAAGAACCATGGGGCTTGGTGGGCTCCCTGGACTGTTGATGCCGTGCAAAAGAGCATGTGAGGGTCGGGACATGTCTGCGCGAAGTCTTCCATGAAGGAATCCATGCACGGGAATGGCGGGCCGATATCGGTCTGAAGCGTCGGAGAATCAGGCAGCCTCACTTGTTTAGAGTCTGGAGATTGCTCCAGCTTTGGTTGTCACGCCTGACTTTGCGTATTGCCCAAACTCTGAGTTGAGCCAGTGCCAGACCGAGCGAGCATATTGAATTGGCGGCAACTTCGGGGTTTATGGTCGAGAAATCGTCGCCTTGAAAGTGCAGCTCGATGATCGGGAGAGGCAAAGTGACTAGGTAACGGAGGAGAGGTTGCTTTTGGGCAATCCGCAAAGCTCACACTATCCTTGTTCCGAGGGTGTTGCGAGCGTCGTGTCGTTCAGTGAGGAGGAGAAGTCGCAGATGTCTGGGTCGTAGTTGGCATTGATGGCAAACTGCTTGACGAAGACGAGGAGGGGCCGTGTCCACCGCCTTTTGAATTGTCGTCGTCGTGATGCTTCTTATTCTCACTGGGCTTGCACCCAGGAGAAGGCTGTGGTTGAACAGGATGGGCACGAGTAACCTGTGGCAACGGTGCGGCCGGTGCATCAGAACCAGTGGCCGCTGGTGGATGGGCCAGGGTTGATGGCGGCTGGATTGAGGCCAACGGTGGCTGAGCTAGGGCCGGTGGTAACGACGCTGGGGCCGATGGCGGTTGAGCCGGGGCCATCATCAACGACGATGAACTCGAGCTAGATGACGAACTGGATGAAGAACTGGAACTTGACGAAGAATCAGGTTGGTCATCGTATTTCTCAGGGGAATACACTATCTCGTAAGGGTTCGATGACGATGCTTGAACGTCAAATCCAGCGTGGATTTCATGGGTATGAGGATACCCGATGCGGTAGTGTCTCCGTGTCGCTCCTGGTGAGCGTGTAAATACATGGGAGTTCTCAGGTTCTGGGGTAAGCAATCTCTCATACACTAGATCTCGGGTGCTCATTTCTAGCCTTGTGTAGAAATGTAAGAGATTTTCCTTTGTCCTGTTTGTCTTGAGGTTGAGCCATCGGTGATGGATGTGGCCCACTTGGTGATGGGTAACGTAATCATCGCCCGGGTGCCAGACTTGAAAGTGTCGTTGAGCGTGGCGTGATGACGGTTTCATACGGACAAGTGGAGCTCCGTAGGGGTAGCCGCGGAGGCGTTTGTCTCGAGAGTACGGATCAATGATATCCGTCGAACATGGGATAGTATGGGGTGGGTGATGTACCACGTGAATCTCCTTACTTGACCGTCTTCCAGTTTCGCTGGCGACGACCATAAGAAAACACTGGGCTAGATGCCACGGGACATTTTCATAACGTATCCAACGGAATTCGCCTGAGAAGGAGTCCCTAACACCAGTCGTGCCCGGGGGCCTTCCAGTTGTGTGACTTCTGAAGATAACCGCGGGTTGTGGCGTCGTCGAGCGTAACTATCCCGATGAATTTCGTTATACCTATTGATTGTCCCATATAGCGGTTGGGGTTAAAAAATGAGCCCAAAGAACAGTTCGTCTTTTCTGTCCGTGTAGTACACCGTGAGGTTGCAATCGCCGAAAAAACTGAGCGGCAAATCGACAATGCAGTCGTAGGATCGCGCGTAGGCCTGCAGTAGTGTCGGCGCTGTTGAGATCGACGTACTAGTACGTGTCGTTTGCGACAGTTTTGAGCCATATTGGGTCATTACATGGAAGACGATGAAAATAGTGTTGTGGGGCGAAGCAGCGTTCTCGAGTTGGGAGTCAAAAAACACGGTGAATGTATGACGATGTCGACAGTGGTATCGGGTCAAACCACAGATGTTTGGCTTCGGTTTGTTCCATACTGCACACCGGAAATAGGAGTTCTCCTTGGAGGACGGCTGCTAAAGGGGAGGCGTTGGGATTTGCTCCCATGAGTAGGCCGAGGTACGAAGATCGATATCCCCATGGGCGATAGAAAAAGTCAAAAGCCATTCCTAAGAATCATTGAAGTATGGGACATCGCCGGTGGGTACGATGTTAGATCCAACTAGAGAGGCTGTGATGAGTTGGGCAGTGTTTCTGCCATTTTGTGGGCCGAAGTGGAATATGATGGCAGTCTGTTTGCTATCATAAAACCGTGACATCATGGTAGCACCTTCCGGGATGCAGAAAATATTTTCAAGTTCGATTTTCGTAGGCGCATTGCTGCCGCGGCGGGTCATCAAAGGGGCCGATGTAGTGTCTGCACGGACCAGGCACATGGATTCGGTGTTGATGACTGCGAGGGGGCGTCTGGTGCCCGAAATGAGAGCAAGGCCGTGTGAAGTCCTCAAAGGTCGCTGGGTCTATCTCGTGTGCATTGTTGCGGGGGGGCCAGTAACGCTGCATCAAGATAGTAGAACGATCGCGGTGGAAGCCTCGGATGGCTTCAGAGAACTCTGTTGAATATTCATTGTCCCAGGGTGTTTTTCCATACCATTATCGCGGTTCTGTGTGCGTATATCTTGCTTACACCGGTACGTGGTAGATCAGTATCCCGCGGGAGGAAAGTTCGCACCAGAAGTGGCCTGTCGGCAAAGTTGTTGAAATCTGACGAAGGGAGAAGCCAGTCTTCAGTCACTTTGAAGGGAGGCGGCCTATCGAGAGGGTCGATAGTATTACGGAAGACACCGTGCGGGAGTGATTGTATCCTAGGGAAGTAGCGTTCTAATTTTGGGTGCTGCATCTGTACCATCGTTGAATCCGGCCATAGGCCCTGGTTGAGGGTAAAGTGCTTAGGGATCCAGTAACCAAGGTGACGGCAATGCGGGTGACCGCTGAGTGCCTGGAATCATGGTCATGGCCGCTGTTGGAAAATAAGTAGCAAAGATGTCTCGAACAATGTAGAGTTCCGTGTCCATGCCTGGGGAGCCGTTGGTGTTAAAGGCTTTTTGAATATCCAGTTGATGGCCTGGCATGTCCGTAAAGTTGGAGGAGAATCCCGACCAGGGGCGACTCGATCTCATGGGGCTGACCTTGACATAACGGTCAGCTGGAGGAGAAAGCGGTAGCGGTTGTACCGGCGTCATTGCATCTCTCTGTGTCAGCTGGCTTAGTGGTCCAACCTTGTCGCGGTCTGCGGCGTTGGGGTACGAGTCTTGTACAGTCCAAGTGGGCTTAGCGAGAATGTGACGCGGGGGCCGCCTTGCACCGGGGAGTGAGACGCCGAGGATTGGGCTGGCGCCCTAGTTGGGCTTCCCGCGGGTGCCGACGAGGAACTGGACGAGGAGGACGAGCTACTAAAAGATGTTTGAGGTGCCTGCGGTGGAGTTGGCATCACGGATGTGCTGCTCGCAGATGCACTCGGACGAGGAGCTGGACGACGACGACGAACGGCCAGAAGATGCGCGGGCTGCTGTCCGACGAGCGCGACGGTGTGCCTTCTTAGATGCTGTGCTCAACCCAGCAACTGGACTGGTAGTCGGTTGGGTGGGCCGAGGTGGCGGCGCAGAAGCTGTCGGAACTTGAGAGCAAGGGGAAGAAGGTGCCGGTGATGCTGAGCGTTCACGTTTACTAGAAGAGTGTCGTCTACCATGTCGATGGCTGTGACTAGGTGTTCGCGGAACAATTGGAGCTTGCAACGACGGAGGGTTGTTCAGCACATTCTGGAATGATTGCGGTGTACCAGGTGCAGGGGCCGATGGTTTGTCAAGGGCCGATGCGGTTGACGTGGTAGATGATGATGCTGCCGATGATGATGACGATGACGATGACGATGACCCGAAGGAGAGAGATCGTGCTGTCGGGCTGCGTCTCGGGTCGGCCAGCTGAGTCCTTCGGATGAGCTTCCAGGCGAGGGCGTCGATACGATAATCCTCTTGTGTGAACGGACTAGGAGATGGCTTTTGTCTTTTGGCGACATTAGCTTTAATTTCCTCTTCTTCTTCGTCTTCATCGTCTTCGTCGTCTTCTGTCAGCACTTTCCCATCGCAGGGTCTCTTCTTCTCGATATGAAGAGGTTGACTGTGCGGCCGTAGAGATGAGCTCCGAAGTTGACAAAAGATCGTAGAACATATGAATCGACTAACTAGGGGATCCCCCTTTTCCCGAAAATTTTCTATGTCCGGACGTAATTTTTTCAAAACATCAGGAAATGATGGGAAATCGATGCCCTGGTTCTAGAATGTATTAAAATGATATTAAAACATGTTTTAATTAATGAGAAAGCTGTTTGACTTCACCTCCGGAGCTGGCTGGACTTGGGCTGGAACCGATCTAAAAGCATATTTTTCTATCATTTTTTATCACACTCCCACGCTAGTTTTATGCATATTTTGCTGGTAATAGCATTAATACAATTTGCTCTGCTTTCCTTTTATTTCACGCTTCGTTTACAGCCTGGGGCGGGGGGGGGGGGTCTTCAGGTCCGCTGACAAGCCAGGCACAGGCGGGGGGGGTGGGGGGGGGGGGGGGGGGAGGGGGGTTGAGGTGTGTCAGGAGGTGCAAATCGATTGACAAATTGTTGACTATTTGAGGTAATTATCGATGCGTGGCTGAAACACTCAACATCGATGATTGCCTCAATATATTGCTGAAATTGCAACGTTAACAGCCGCACCGACCACTACCGCGCATCGATGACTGCCTCAAACAAAAACTGGGGTGGGGGGGGGGGGGTTAGCGAATCCGACCACTGTTTTAAGCTTGCTAATCAAATAAAACTGCAGATATTTAGTAAGCAATCAGAAATGATGACTGGGACAACAACTCCAACGTTAGCTATAGATTTGCGTTCAATTTGACTGCAAAAGCATATGAGAAAACGATTGTATCGGTCCCTACTACAAGTGCGTACACCTACAATGTTAGAAGTACAAAGCACGGTTTAAAACATTCCATGCGATAAAAACCTCAAGCATAAACCACAATATACATACTGTTACCACCGAAAACGCTTATCCACGACCGCGACCATTGCCTAGGGCCATAGATGCAAGTACGAAATCAAAATAAGAGTTTCCACCGGGCGACAAGCCCACAGGACCGGGAGCGACTCCCTGTCGATGCAGCTGAGAGGTAGCAGCTGCAGAACGCTCATACATGTGTTCCAGCATGTCAGCTAACTTCTTCTTCTTAAGCTTCTCCTTCTTCTCCTTCTTCTTCTCTTGTTTTTTTCTTTTGCGACGTTCACTCTCGCTCTGGCTCTCGCTCTCGCTCTCGCTCTCGCTCTCAGAGGCATCACTCTCACTGTCACTCTCACTTTCTTCTTGTTCTTTCTTGCCTTTCTTGCCTTTCTTCTTTTCCCCTTGCCTCCCTTTTTGTTGTTTTTCTTCTCCTTTTTCTGTTCTCCCTTTTCGTTTTCTGTTTTTGTCTCTTTTTCTTCTTGTTGCAAGGTCATCAACTTTTCTATATTTTCTGCCTGCTTATCCAGCCTGTTCAACAAGTCTTGTACCAAACGCTGCTGCTCTCCGGATGACTGAACATCCTACAACACAATGAGTTCCTCTCATCTCTATCTACATAACTGCACACACACCTTGTTCACATACACTTAGAAGAAGAAGAAAAATAAAATAAAATAAGACGACGAAGGAATCGAAGACAAACGAAACCAAACTGCACACGCTGCTCACAACAAGACGGACAACAGCAAACGTCTTGCACAAAAATAATTTGCTGCTGCTCACAACAAGACGGACAACAGCAAACGTCTTGCACAAAAAAGTGGTTGGAATAATTATTTCGTGAATTGGAATTATTGCTTTTTTTAGGGGGGGGGGGGAGGGGGTGGAAACCTCCAGAGAGGTTTTGACATTAAAATGATAGGCCCCGGTTGATAAATATATACACAACATTGTTAGGTTATAAAAAAATTTAACTCATAAACATTGGACTGTGCAAGACTTCAATAGTTATCAATACATAAATATTCAATCAGAACAGAAAAACAGAAACTTGACGAATCCTCCAATACCATCACAATACCATACTTAAAAGAAGTGTCTATTTTGTCTGCATTTAGAGCCTTACAGTTCATACAGGTGTATAGTGCAACAGAAAAAAAAAGTCGGAGTAGCTCTGAATAGTCAAGGTGGAAGTAGTGAAGGACGAGTCAGAGGCCGAGGAAGACGACGAGGATCCGGAGTCCGAGGATGAGCCTTTCAAGCCGACCAAGCCGACCATCAGACTTCGAGAAGAAGCAAAAGAAAGCAAAGGAAGCCAAGTAAGGTGACCATCCTCTACAGCGCATTACTCGGGCAAGTGGTAGCCATGGCTTGAACAAGCAGGCCTTCCTCACCAGCCATGCCTTAAAGCCATGTTTAATGGTTATCTTCCGGTCACCACCCTTTATGTGGTCAGGAGGCCGGAACACGTCTTCGGTTCGCCAAATTTCATGTGTTTTTCGGGTTCGCCATTCCAGCTCGCCGCAGAGTGTAATTTTAAGAATCCAGAACCTCATGGCCCGAGCTGCTGAAGGTGTGTCCCCCCTATTCTTATGTACAGCTTAGTAATTTATGCGCCTATGTGGTTGAAGCCAAGGCCTTAGGCGAGGCAGAGAAACGAAACAAAGAAACAAAAACAAAAGACAAACAAAACAAGCAATAACAACCACAAAACAACAAACAACAACAACAAACCTCCAGATGATGCTCACTACTAAGTCTGTGCCTCTGAAGGAACTTACATTGCGACCAACTTATGCGTAGCAGTAGAGAAAAGTAGAAATACAGGGAAAAAATCACTAAATTTATTAAATTAATCGTCGTTGTTGTTGTTGTTGCATTTATCATCATGAAATATCTCTTTTCTTTCTTTCTTTTTTTTTTATAATCTGCCTCCTGAACTTTCATTACTTGACATCATCCATAGCTACAGTATAGCGTAACATTCCGTGAAAATCGGTCAGTTAGACGGAGCGAACTTGATACTAGCGGATCACTGGTTTGCCGATACCTTTCTCATAATACAGATATTGTTAAAGTTCCCGGAACTTCCAATTGGTAATTTTTGTTACCCATTAGAAACAGTTTTCCGACTTTTGTCAATTGAATTTTTTCTCACGAATTATGCTCAACAAAACACTTTCAAGAAGCTCCAGGGCTCTGGAATACTAATAATTTCAAACTTGGGAAGTGACTCATAAAATTTTTCTACAAATCCGGCAGGTTAAGCTTAAAAGATAGAAATATTAATAGGTATATATTAATATTTGACTGACCATCACTTTTTTTCTTTTCCTTTTTACTTATTTTATTTTATTTTACGCAAACACTATTAATATTAATAGATTGTTTTGACTCACTGTTAATAATTATTTAATTTCGAAATCTTCATCCAAATCGTTATCAATTTTCTTATGAATATTAATGTATCGGAAGTGAATTAGGTGATGGGATTAATACAACCGGTATATACGTTGATTAATATTAATAGTTAGTAGTATGGAAAAGAGGGATATTTACTTATGTAGGTGGTAATGTTAAGAACTTGAGATGATTTGAAATCATACTTTAATGTTTTGAAATTCTCAGCCTTTTCAGAATTATAATCAAAGTGATTTTTCATCTTACGCTTCCCACTCGTATCATACAGTGAGTGACGGTATATTAATAATTAGTCATTATGATAGTTAACTTTCACTGAAACAAGATATATAAGTAAAAAAAAACCTACTTAAACTTCATTTAGTTTAGCCAAACTTGAATAAGTTCTGTGAGTTTGTATACAACTCTTCAAACTCAAGCAGGCAGATACAAGGAACTCTTGATAAGAACACTATGGCTGCTTAGAGTCCTGACTCAGGGTGAGCAGATGAAATACAAGTAAATAGTAGAGAGGTCACTTCGTTTATTTACATAATTTCGAACTCATTGCAGGCTTGGGTGCAACGTACGATCAAGTGTAGCCGGAAAGTAGATTGTGAAGTCTCCAGTTCTCAAACGAATAGTGTCTTTTTGCTTCAAGTTAACAGTCATGAAACTGGTAGTGTCGGGTTGGTGAACTCGAAAACCAAAATGATTTGGGAAGGCTAAGCGAAATGACTGAGAACCGTGACGGCAAAGATGACAGTCAAACATTGCGTTCTTCCGTTTATTTCCTTGTCCACAAATTTACCGTAAAACGTGTTTCACGGGAAGTTAGGGGAAAAGGGTATGTCGGTCATGGCGTAATATTTCCAGGGCCCGTGACGATGACGATTCAAGTGGGAAAAGCGCTGGGCGGGGGGGGCGGGTGAAGCCATTACGATGGGTAAAACCCACTTGAGTCTCAGTGAAAGGGGTGGCTTGGATTTTGCTTGCTTGCCCTTCTGGAAGACATGAAGCGGGAAGGATTCGCCGGTGATGAGAGTACCTCGAAGACGCGTAAGAACGTTGGCCGAGAGTCGACCTTTGTCCTTGATATTCTTGAAGAGACGCCACTCTATGTGGCGATGGACGACTTGATCGTTGGTGATATCGAAAAGGAGGGGCTTCCAATAGGCTAGGTGCTTGCTCCAGCTCTGAATGGTAGCTTTGTCCTTCGTGTCTTCGTAGAAGGGGCGCCGGAAGAGGGGATTGGTATCCGAAGTGATACCAAGTTGGTGGACCACTAGATCACCTTCCTATTTTCCGGATCCTCGTCTAGGACGATGCCAAGCTTGACTTGGTTACGGTCGATGAAAGCAACGACTTCACCATTGGTGTAGTTGACAGTGTCGTCATCGTAGTCGTCCATTGCGACCGAATTAAGCGGGGCGACGCCGTCGGTGGGAGCAGTGTACGGGGAGAGATGTGAGCGGTCGATCCGCTTCAATACCTTGTTGGTCTTGAGGTGACGAAATTTAAAGCAGTTTTACCTGCTCTAAAATCGTGTAGGGGCCGTCGAACTGAAGGACAGACGAGGCGGGGATGCCTTGCTTGGAGGGCTTAGGGCGGTAGACGGTGACGGTGTCGCCAAACTTCCACTCCTTGACGCCCTTGCGGCGGCCCTTATTCTTCTGAGCAACAGATCGGGCGCGGGAAACGTCTGTGTACGTGCTGATATACGCCGTGACTGCCGTGCGTGCGCGGCGTAGTAGTTCGATCTGCTCGGAAGACTGAAGCGAAAGCGTAGAGGAAGCGTCGAGAGCGGCGCTTGAGGCGGAGGCGCGGGTAGTGATAATCTCCGGGGAATCGAAAAAGTCCAGTGTGCACCGGGGTTTGCGCGCTATAGCATGCCCTCAAAGGCTGTTGTACCCGTGGCCGTGGACACGTAGGTGTTCTGGGCGAAGGAGTAGGCCAGTTCGATTTGTCTGCCTTGGGTAGAGATTGAATTGCTGTGCGGATCGCCTTATGCCGGCATTCCACGAAGCCGAGTTGATGGTGTGAGTAGGGTGCGGTGGTCAGCCAGTCGAGGCCGGCCTCACTGCAGAAGCTTTTGGCTAATGTACCTACAAACGAGCTGTGGTAGTCGGAGAAGATGGACTCCGGAAAACCAAAAATGTATGCCCATCGGTTGAGGATGATCTCAACTGTTTCTTCGGCTGAGGTAGAGATGCAGGGGATGAATTGAAGAAATCCTGAGAAGGGGTCGATGATCGTCAGGATATACTGAAAAACAGAGTAGCGGCCATGCTTGAGAATGAGGCGGGCGTGGACCAGTTGGCAAAAGTGGCAATCGCGGAGGGCGGCAAGGACATCAGCGTGCATAATATCCGTGCCGTCAATACGGAACCAAACGTAACGGTCCTTGATGAAGGGGACGAGTGTCGGCGTTTTGGCGTGGCTCTGCATCAAGTGGGCGTAGTTAATCAGTGGGCGGCGCAGCTCTTCTGGAACGTAGATCTTCAATGTTGACTGTTTGGTATCAGCGAGGACGGCGAGGCCCTGACGAAGAGTCAATTCTGTTGATCCGGGCCGCGGAGACGGTAGAGACGTCATCGGTCCAGAGAGGGGCTGTGAGGGCGTCTTGTCGTTGTGCGTCCATGATTTGTTGGCGCGTGACACGAGGAGCGTGCGAAGTAGCGACAAGAGGGTATATTATAATAATGTTGTTCCATGCCGAGGCCAAAGACTAGCCACACTAAGTTGTCGTCAAGAAATAAAATCCTACGACACGTCTCGACTGCTTCCTGTGGGAGCGTGTGGTCCGGGACGCAGTGGACGAGGTCTTGCGGCATGAGCAGGGCAAATGGCTTACGAAGGGCAAACATGTCACGCGCGACGGCCGGACGTTCAGCAGAGGGGATGACTATAGCCAAATCCCACGGGGCCTGAATACTTCGTAGTGTTGGGCCAGCGCGAATGACGCGGCAGGAGAGAGACTTGAGTTTCGTTTCCAAGGCGGCATGTGTGCCTTCGACGGTGAGCCAAAGAGTGGAGCCTGCTCTGGGCAGTGGAATAATTGCGAGGAGCTGTAGGGTGGCTTCGGCTTAAGCTTCACCGATGAGAGTCGGGACGCCTGGGCTTATGCAGGGGATACGGGACAAACCATCCGGGAGGAGGCTTTGTTTACCGGGGAGGTATTCGACCTTAAAACGGATAGTTTGGAGATTTTCCAAAACCCATCCGACGACCATGGGGCTGCGAGCGTGCCACAACCACAGGAGTGGCCGATGATCGGTGACGATGGTGAGTTCATGGTCGCTAGCATCGATGTAGTAGCGGCACTGTTGAACTCCGTAAATGACACCGTAGGCTTCTCGCACGCAGGTCGCCCAGCGGGTTTGCGTGTCTGTGAACTTGAGAGAAAAGTATTGGATGACCGGGGCGTCCCGGTCAGGGCCAGTATGAAGGGCACCACCAATGCATATTTGGCTAGCATTCGTCGAAGATGGTGAGATGACTCGTACTTGGCTAGGACGGGAAGCGTAGTAAGCACACGACGGAGCTTCTTCATACATTTCCGCTCTTCCCGATGAAGGTAGGGTTGACCTGTCGGCCGGGCGTGAGTGGATTTTAGCAAGCTCGTAAGAGGTGATACGAGGCGGGAGTGGTCGGGGATATGGGCCTGTATGAAGTTGGTCATACCCAGAACGGATCGAACTTCAGACACATTGGAGGAATCAGCCATTCGGAGGATAGCGTCGATCTTTGCTGTGTCAGCGGTGATACCTTTCTTGCTACATTTCTTACCAAGTATAGTTAATTCATTGTATCCCAGGCAGAGTTTACGCGCCGATCCATGAAGACCGGATGCGTCCATACTTGAGAATATACCACGAACTTGGTTCAGGTGTGTTTGAAAATCGTTCGCACCAGCGGTAACGTCGTCGAGATAGGCGCCTGCAGTAGAAATAGCTGGGGGCGGCTTGTTCCAAAAGGGGAGAGGTTGGAATGACTTCTCAATCGCGCGTTGGAAATCGCCGGGGGCACGATGTACACCTTGAGGCCTAAAGTTGGGGACCAGTAGTCCTAGAGGGGTCCACACGGCTAAAACATCTCGGCTGTCATTGTCTGGGTTCAGGCGAAGGTGGGAGAAGCCATCTACCATGTCGATGGAGCTGAGATAGTGCCAGCCTGCGAATCGTTCTCGGTAATGATCCGGGTTCGCAAGACCTGGGACTGGGAGGAGAAGATTGTCATTGGGCATGCGGTAGTCGTAAACGTTCCGAATGTCTCGGATGACTTCCTTCGCGATATAACTAAACATTCGACAATCTTGGGGGTATCCCTTTTTCCGAAATTTTCCATGAAGTATATGGACTTTTTTGAAAACGTGTGGAAATGAAAGGAAATGAATTCCCTGATTGCAGAACATATAAAAATAATATTAAAATATGTTTTTATTAATTGTAATACACTTTAACTTCATCTTCAGAGGTGGGCAGGAACCGGTCCGACACGATAATTTTTCTACTTTTTCGTAGTCCCGGCTACCATGAATCTATGATGATAACAATGCCGAACATGCAGAATTTGCTTTTACTGTTTATTCTTGCTTATATTAAGCATTTTACTATATTAAGACATGGTTTTACCTTCAAAAAATTCTGTTTGCCCGCTGTGACGTACGCTGGTACGTAGAGGGGGGAGGGGGGGGGGTGGGGGGGGGGGGGGGAATGGGTCGGAGGGAGGACGCTTCACATCAGATTCTGGTGCATTATCAGAGTTAAACAAATTTCTAATTTCAGTTTTTAGAAGAAGCGTTACAGTTGCAGTTGCCCTAGACAAAAACCATTATGAAAAAGTCGGACCCAGAAAAATTCATTCAAAAAAAATAATCACATACGACCACGTCCACGTCCACGTCCACGTCCACCCGCAGCACGACGTGCGCGGCGACGTCCGCGCAAACGGATTCCTGAGTTACGCATTCTCCAACTTGCGTCGGAGCGATCTGAATCATCTACAATATGGATAGCATCATGTTAAGGAGGAGAAGAACAAGAAGAAGAAGAAGAAGAAGAAGAAGAAGAAGAAGAAGAAGAAGAAGAAGAAGAAGAAGAAGAAGAAGAAGAAGAAGAAGAAGAAGAAAACTAATACCATGCTTTTCTTCCTCTGAACCAGAAGATCGATCAGACGATGAGTCAGTTGATGAACTGGAAGATGAAGTATCAGATAAGTCATCCTCTGAATCTGCCACTGGTTCTGCAGGCTGAGCAGCACCAAGCTCTTCTTCCTCAGGGAACCCACAGTCGCATCGTTCGAAATGGTTCCACGCTTGTTCAATAAGCTCTGCCTTCTTGAACTGTTTCCGATCGGAGTTTTGCGTTGCAACACCATGCATTCTCATCCATGATTTCAATTCGCTAACTACCATCTGCTTGGACGCAAATTGCTTTTTTTCCTCTGACGATCTTAGCAACGTGAGAATTTTCCGCCAAGGCTCAGAAGCATTTCCAAATGCTTAATCCTGCTCCTGCTTTTCTTCGCTAGTAAGCTGTCTTGCACCACGCCATCTCGGGTGAGCTGGAGGACGTCCTTCATTAACAAAATAAGTGCGTGGTAAGGACAGCAGCTCTTCATCGGTCAAACGCGTAAGTGCGTTCATTTTCTCCTGTCGTTCTTGAGGCAACTCCATCCAATTTACAGGTAGCTCGTCGATCAATCGAAATTCTGCTCTCCATTCCTTGCCTTTTGCATCGACACAGGACATATGAGCAGGACGGCCGGGCAGGCCGCCTTCGAAGTAATCTCCATCCACCTCTACTCTGGTCAAATTTCCACCTGCTAACATTTCCTCCACATGTGCTCGCTCATCCGGCCCTAGGTATTTAGTAGCCAAAGCACGAATATCCTTCTTCAGGCGCGGATTGACGAAGTAGCCGACTGGAAGCTTGGGAGGCATGTCGGTCGCTGTCATAAATAGAGAGAGAGATAGATAGATAGAACGAGAGAAAGATATATATATATATATATATATATATATATATATATAGAGAGAGAGAGAGAGAGAGAGAAAGAGAAAGATAGATAATATTATTACCGGGGCGTCCGATAAACAAATTGATCGGTTCTCCTCTGGGATCATCACGCACTCCATGAAAATCCTGTGCGTCTCCCCAAGTAGCGATCTCTACAGTCGGCAAAGCGTCAGGATCTTTCTTGGTGATTCTATATGCCAAGGGTTTGTTGTAGTTTTTGAAACTCTTGTTCATACACGGGCTAAAATGAGTCATCCAGTCGTAGTTACATCCGAGAACAACCAGCACATGCCTCTTCTTGTGCTGCTTCTTGAATGCAAGAATGAGCTTTAATAACGCTTGAGCGATGTTAGTTGTCAGGAAGGTGCTCTTCCACCCGATATCCATAACTCGAAATTCCTGATCATCTCCATCGTGCCCGTGCCCTGGTGGCTTGCGATGTGACTCTACTTGGAAACGGATTCCTCTGTCAACGACATTGAGCCCAAGGAAACCCAGCATCGCCCACGCGGTGTTATCACCAGCTCCGTCCCACTCAAGATATAATTTCCACGCTTGCATTGTGCGAGGGTTCCAAAGTTGCCAATGTAAAAGTGCGGCAAGCATAGTAATGTTGCTGTTCGCGCCGTGTTCTACCGCGCCTTCAAGGTACGTCAGAATAAAATGCGTATCGGTAGTGTAGCAGGTATTGATTCCAACGCAAAGGCGAAACACAATTTTTCCTTTGAAATCTTTCGCGGCGCGGCGGCAAGATGGGATCTTCACTGGCGGTTTCATATCGGCTGATATGACTGTGGCAGCAAAATCTGCTGGTGCTGCCTTCTTGCGCTGCATGCTGGCAACGCGGCACGCCCTGTGAATTTTGTGATGAAGCCTGCTACGGCGACGCCATTCTTGAGCTTCTACTTCAGTCCTGAAACCGTTAGAATGATCAGCAGCAAGCTCTGTGCAGATCTCGCATTTTGAGAAATCTCCTTCTGCAAAACAAACCTGTAATAAGTAATGATAACGAAAATATGCATAATACCTCTGACAAACTTGACGTGCGGAAAATCCATGCGCCAAACTTTGTTGATCGTATTGTCTGTCGGAGGATTATTTGGATCAACTCGTTTCGAACAACCAAACCGAAGGCACATATCTTTCCAATTCTCGCGAACATAGTTTTGGACTCCTGCGTCCTGAGCCATTTCTTGCATCCTCCATATTCCGTCGCTGCATATCTCCGGGTAACTCTCCATGAACTTCTCGCAGAGTAATACTGCTACCACATCTTCTGTTTCAGGAACGGTTGAGTAGCTTTTTGTCAAAACCTTCGTGTTATTTGCAAGAAGTTTGTGTGCTCTTGACAAAACTTTATCACCGATCCCGTAGATACGCTGCCAGGCTACTTTGCACACAGCCTCCGTTAAATACATATACTGAAACGATCCAGTTTTTGTTTGAAACGATTCAAGCTGCGAAGCTGCCCAAGAATAAAGCTCACTGAGAGACGATGACGCATTCTTCGCTCTCGTGTAAAGCACATCACGCGTGTCGATAAATGAATAACACTTCCACTTTTTGCAGCAGACAGACTTAACTTCCCTGTCCAAGTCGGCGAAGGTAATCCCCAACAGTTTTTGGAGCGCAGACGGTCTCTGAAGCTTCACTGCACCTTTCGTGCGACTTTTCATCGTGTAGGGGCGCGTTGGATTCTTACGTGGTCTGCTGTAAGGAATTGGTGATAATCTCATGATGTTATACAACAGCTCATTCGATTCCATAAGCTCGTCGAAGTTCAATCGAAGCTCGTTGGATAATTCCGCATCGTCCATGCCGACCAGAGGAGGAAGCAATCCAGGGTTGATAGATGCAGCATCACCGTTTGAATCCGTATCTGAACACTCTTCGTCGACGTTCTACGCAAACAAGATCGCTTATGAACATTAACCAGCATGAACATAGACAGGTAGAGAAAAAAAATTACCATGGAGCCAGTAGGAAGATATAGTCTAGAGCTGCTGCAGCTACTAACATCATATCCTGTAGTGACAGTAGAACTGTCTGACTGTTTCCAGCTGTCGAGGTTAGCATCAACGTCAGGAACACCTGCCTGTAAAAAAGAATCTTCTCAGTAATAATTTTCATTTATTTATTTTTTACCTGTGCATCACTCAAGCTTGATTTTTCTGTGATGACTGTAATGTCCGAGCTTTCCCTGGGCAGAAGCGTGCGGCGACTATCTGAAATTGAGGACACGCTGTCGAGAAGCTTCCTCTTTTTTTCCGGCGGAATAGATGATGACCTGGAGAGCGGTTGCTTTCCATCAGAACTAATACTGCTGACCGACGCTAAAAGTTCAACCTTTGCTTCATGAAGCAAGGAAATTGACTTAAGTGGAAGCGGATGTTCTTTCTCAGGAACGATGAAACATACATGACCAATGTCAGTCTCGAACAGGAAAACTGGGATTTTAGCTCCTTCCTTGGCAGCCTCTTTCAACCAGACCGGATGTGCATCGCTTGGCAGCGTAGCTATCTCTAGGTCTGGATTAGGTGCATAGCTGAGCAAAATCTCTTGATCTTTCGATATTGCGGTGGTGACAGTCACAATAGGAGTACCCTTGCTGACCTGACATTATTTACAACAATATTTATAGAAAAAATACAACACACGTAACAAAAACTTACATTGCATGGATGTATGTAACAACTAACATAATTTACCTTCACGTTCGGTCGGCAAGTGTCATCGTCGAGCTTGTTGAACCCTTGCGATGAAGAGTTGATGAGATGCATTGCATTCCTGCTCGATTCGTTAATGAATTTAATTGGATGCATCCCTGTTTGCAGGGAACTCCCAATTTTCATAGTGAAATGATCAGAAAATGCAGCATGATCTGCAGCACGCAAAGACTTTCCTCCTGGTTCGAGGAGCCCAAGCTGAAAAAGAGGAAGGTATTTATCAGCAAAGACTCCGTAGCCACCACCACGGTGTGCCACATATATCGGCGCCTTGCTAGCCCTCAGCATGGCATACCTAAAGTTTGAAATACACATGAAAAAAATGGCAGCGCTTCCCGTTAGAGGGAATCACTAAAAAAAAAAAGGACAGAGAAAGGCTCACTGATAGAAGGCCACACACACTAGCTAGTTATACTAAAGCTAGTATCTATACTCCCCTCTTTAAACTATGCTATATAATAATAATAATAATAATAATAATAGTGTATCTCCTGCCAATTGCTGAGCCAAAAGGCCATGTGCATCCAGTCCTCCATTCCATAAGGAAAGTCTCCACACCAATCGGTGGAATAAAGGAAGTGACGGCATAGAACATTACTCTAGGAGCTTTATACCAATCAGCCCATGGAAAGGACCGATGGCCTATGTACTCCCTAATAATAATAATAATAATAATAATAATAATAATAATAATAATAATAGTGCTTCTCAGTCAATGGCGAATGCATTTCTGCACATGTGCCTCCATCGTCTCACCCGTGAGGGGAGTACGAAGATTTGACGATAGGCTCTACTGACACCCCCGCAAGGCAGCTCCAAGCAACAATAATGATAATAATAATAATAATAATAATAATAATAATAATAATAATAATAATAATAATAATAATAATAATAATAATAATAATATATATTGAAGAGGAAATGCAAAATCATGCCGGTCAGTTTCACAAACTTTTGTGCAGAGTTTTTTCCACAGATTGTTGTGTACAGAAGAAAAGAATAGCATTCCCGCTCATTCTGAGCTGGGAAAAGAGCGGGAATGCTGTTACATCTTCTCGAAATGTCATGCTCTCAATAAAATCTCTGCACAAAAGTTTGCAAAACAGCAATCCAAAAACGAGTTTCATCGAATTGCTGGTTTGTGAAAAATAGATTAAGCTGGGTCGTGCAATGTTAGGAAATGACATTTATAGCTTCAACAAACACGTTGCAGCAGAAACATGCAAGGGATGACATGAGTTGAGAGTACGTACTAGGAAGGAAATGCAAAATCATGCCGGTCGGTTTTCACAAACTTTTGTGCAGAGTTTTTTCCATAGATT
>WBZZ01000005.1:35000-92500 GCA_019918135.1 Paulinella micropora
GGTTTTAACCTTAAACACTCTTGCATGCTTGATCCGTCGCCGATGGACTTCGAGAAGCAGGTGAAGCCCGCGTGGCTCCTCTACGTCGGTAACCCCACGAACCCGCCTATGATTTGCAACTGGCGGAAGCGGGAGCTTTTGCTTCTGTACGAAGCAAACAAGGTCATTTCTTCTTCTTCTTCTTCTTCTTCTTCTTCTTCTTCTTCTTCCTCTTCTTCTTCCATTTTTCTTTTTCTTCTTCATATACATGTTATTATTCTTTTTCTCCACCAGCTCCATCTTTTTTTTTTTTTTTGTTTTTTTTTTTTTTTTGTTTTTGTTTTTGTTTTTTTTGGCATCTTCCTTTTCTTTATTTTGCATATTTACTGCATGCTCGCCTGAAACGTTAGAAGAAGAATCAAAAAAAGGGCCCGACTGAGCCTCGCTCTTCGGGCAGGCCAAAAAAACTGAGATTCGGTAGCAACATTGTATGTAATGAAAAATGAAGGATGTATGTAATATTGTTTGGTTCTTTGTGCAGAATCCATCGACGTCGACGATGTTCCAGACGTTCCAGACGTCCCTGAAGAAGAAGAGACCCCTGAGCCTCCTATGCCTAAGGGGTCCAGCAAGAAAAAGCCAGGTACTAGCAAATTTCATCTTTTTTTGTGTGCTTTTTTTTCAGTGTTTCTAATTTCTGACGTGACTAGGCAAGCCGAAGTCCAAAAAGCCCGCGGTCGACGCTGATGAAGTGGACATGTCGTTGGAGGTATAATCTTTCCTACTCCTTCTTCTTCTTTTTCTTTTTTTTTTGTGAGGGGGGGGGCCCCCGGGGGGGGGGGGTGGGTCAAAAGGTCTCTTTGGGCGCCGCAGCATATAGTTTAGAGAGGGGAGTATAGCTACTAGCTTTAGTATGGCTAGCTAGTGTGTGTGGCATTCTATCAGTGAGCCTTTCCGTCTTTTTTTTTCCGAGTATAATCTCTCTAACGGGAAGCGCTGACATTTTTTTTTCAAACATTATTATTATTATTATTATTATTATTATTATTATTATTATTATTATTATTATTATTATTATTATTATTATTATTATTATTATTATTATTATTTAGGGAGTACATAGGCCATCGGTCCCTTTCCATGGGCTGATTGGTATAAAGCTCCTAGAGTGATGTTCTATGCCGTCACTTCCTTTATTCCACCGATTGGTGTGGAGACTTTCCTTATGGAATGGAGGACTGGATGCACATGGCCTTTTTTCTCAGCAATTGGCAGGAGATATACTATTATTATTATTATTATTATTATTATTATTATTATTATTATTATTATTATTATTATTCTTTGTTGTTGTTGTTGTCGTTGCTGTTGGTTTGTTCTGCCACTGCCTTGTTCGCAAGAAATGAACGACTTCTTTCAAAACAACGGCGACCGGTATTGTATTCAGGGTAGTTCGTCCGCCGGCGTGTCGAAAGAAGTCGTTCAGGATCTTGTGAACAAGGCAATGTCAGAACAAGCCGCATCCATTAAGGAAATGCTAGCAGAAGAAAGAAAGTTGAGAGAGGAGGAAAGGAAGAAAAAAGAAGCGCAATATCGGAAGGAAAAAGAGGCGCAAGAGAAGCGACAACGGGAAGAGGAGAGAAGAAAGAGGAAGAATTCGAAGAAGGAGAAGGAGGAGGAGGAGGAGGAGGAGGAGGAGGAAAGCTCAGAAGAAGAGAACGAGAGAGTGAAGAAGAAGATGAAGAAGAATAACAAGAACAAGAAAAACTATGATGATAATGATAACAACAACAACAACATCAGCAACAACAACAACAGCAACAACAACAACAACAACAACAAAAATAGTAAGAGCGAGAGAGAAAGCTTGCTGGAGGATCTCATCGCGCGGATGGCAGCTGGCGCTCTGTCTGCTGGTAACTCACCTTCCACCCCCCAACGCGGCACCGGTCTCACCGCTCCCAGCTCACCTAACGCATGGGAGTTTGTTTTAGCATCGCTTGCGCTGACTCGGCGCTAACTTCAAATGCACGCACCAGGTAGTTTGCATAGCTTTCACTTTTCTCCTTCATCTGAAAGATGTTTGAATTTGTTTTGTGTTTTTTTTCTTTGTAGTAGTGTAGTATTAATCGTAATTTTTTGCACTGGCAGGTTTGTTATGGTCGAAAGCGTGATTAAGAACGTTTGTCGCGTGCAAGAGTTAAACAAACTTCTAATTTAGTTAGTATGATATTACGGAGTTAGATTTATTATTTTTTTTAGTAATTAAAGAAATTTTGTTGTAGAATCTATGTATTTTGCGTGGCGACATCGCACTTCTCTTCCTCCCCCGTTCCCCCCTGCCCCCTCCCCCCCCCCCCCGGGGGGAATTTATTGTAGGTAAAAGCAATGTTTATTATCATAATAAAGTAAAATGCTTAATGTAAACAAAGATAAACAAACTTAAAAGCAAATTCTGCATGTTGGGCATTGTTATCATCATAGATTCATAGTAGCCGGGACTATGAAAAAGGAGAAAGATTACCGTGTCGGACCGGTTCCTGCCCACCTCTGAAGATGAAGTTAAAGTGTATTACAATTAATAAAAACATGTTTTAATATTATTTTTATATGTTCTGCAATCAGTGAATTGATTTCCTTTCATTTCCACACGTTTTCAAAAAAGTCCATATACTTCATGGAAAATTTCGGAAAAAGGGATACCCCCAAGATTGTCGAATGTTTAGTTATATCCTCGAATTTCCCGACCCGGCAACTGCGGCTCGCCCATGCGCATTGTGAGGAGGCGTAGCTCCATGTGCCAGCGCTGAGGACGTCCGTAGCCCAGCTAGCGCTAGAAAGATATTCGCCCACTGCCGGAGTCCAGCGCGGGCATGGGACTGCAACTGGTTTGGCATTCGGTTTGAGCCGAAGGGACACGACAGTGTGCTTGAAGTTGCCTGCCTTGTCCTGAAAGATGTGGTCGAATTCGCGGATGAGGGCCCAGACTTGGTCTTGTTGGGGCTTGGTGAGGCTCGGGTTGACTGCCTCAGGAGGAAACTTAGGACCTGTAGGTGCCGCCTTCTGTTCCGCTCGCTTGGTTAAAAAGTCACGGCAAAGTCACTCGGAGATAAAGAACCATGGGGCTTGGTGGGCTCCCTGGACTGTTGATGCCGTGCAAAAGAGCATGTGAGGGTCGGGACATGTCTGCGCGAAGTCTTCCATGAAGGAATCCATGCACGGGAATGGCGGGCCGATATCGGTCTGAAGCGTCGGAGAATCAGGCAGCCTCACTTGTTTAGAGTCTGGAGATTGCTCCAGCTTTGGTTGTCACGCCTGACTTTGCGTATTGCCCAAACTCTGAGTTGAGCCAGTGCCAGACCGAGCGAGCATATTGAATTGGCGGCAACTTCGGGGTTTATGGTCGAGAAATCGTCGCCTTGAAAGTGCAGCTCGATGATCGGGAGAGGCAAAGTGACTAGGTAACGGAGGAGAGGTTGCTTTTGGGCAATCCGCAAAGCTCACACTATCCTTGTTCCGAGGGTGTTGCGAGCGTCGTGTCGTTCAGTGAGGAGGAGAAGTCGCAGATGTCTGGGTCGTAGTTGGCATTGATGGCAAACTGCTTGACGAAGACGAGGAGGGGCCGTGTCCACCGCCTTTTGAATTGTCGTCGTCGTGATGCTTCTTATTCTCACTGGGCTTGCACCCAGGAGAAGGCTGTGGTTGAACAGGATGGGCACGAGTAACCTGTGGCAACGGTGCGGCCGGTGCATCAGAACCAGTGGCCGCTGGTGGATGGGCCAGGGTTGATGGCGGCTGGATTGAGGCCAACGGTGGCTGAGCTAGGGCCGGTGGTAACGACGCTGGGGCCGATGGCGGTTGAGCCGGGGCCATCATCAACGACGATGAACTCGAGCTAGATGACGAACTGGATGAAGAACTGGAACTTGACGAAGAATCAGGTTGGTCATCGTATTTCTCAGGGGAATACACTATCTCGTAAGGGTTCGATGACGATGCTTGAACGTCAAATCCAGCGTGGATTTCATGGGTATGAGGATACCCGATGCGGTAGTGTCTCCGTGTCGCTCCTGGTGAGCGTGTAAATACATGGGAGTTCTCAGGTTCTGGGGTAAGCAATCTCTCATACACTAGATCTCGGGTGCTCATTTCTAGCCTTGTGTAGAAATGTAAGAGATTTTCCTTTGTCCTGTTTGTCTTGAGGTTGAGCCATCGGTGATGGATGTGGCCCACTTGGTGATGGGTAACGTAATCATCGCCCGGGTGCCAGACTTGAAAGTGTCGTTGAGCGTGGCGTGATGACGGTTTCATACGGACAAGTGGAGCTCCGTAGGGGTAGCCGCGGAGGCGTTTGTCTCGAGAGTACGGATCAATGATATCCGTCGAACATGGGATAGTATGGGGTGGGTGATGTACCACGTGAATCTCCTTACTTGACCGTCTTCCAGTTTCGCTGGCGACGACCATAAGAAAACACTGGGCTAGATGCCACGGGACATTTTCATAACGTATCCAACGGAATTCGCCTGAGAAGGAGTCCCTAACACCAGTCGTGCCCGGGGGCCTTCCAGTTGTGTGACTTCTGAAGATAACCGCGGGTTGTGGCGTCGTCGAGCGTAACTATCCCGATGAATTTCGTTATACCTATTGATTGTCCCATATAGCGGTTGGGGTTAAAAAATGAGCCCAAAGAACAGTTCGTCTTTTCTGTCCGTGTAGTACACCGTGAGGTTGCAATCGCCGAAAAAACTGAGCGGCAAATCGACAATGCAGTCGTAGGATCGCGCGTAGGCCTGCAGTAGTGTCGGCGCTGTTGAGATCGACGTACTAGTACGTGTCGTTTGCGACAGTTTTGAGCCATATTGGGTCATTACATGGAAGACGATGAAAATAGTGTTGTGGGGCGAAGCAGCGTTCTCGAGTTGGGAGTCAAAAAACACGGTGAATGTATGACGATGTCGACAGTGGTATCGGGTCAAACCACAGATGTTTGGCTTCGGTTTGTTCCATACTGCACACCGGAAATAGGAGTTCTCCTTGGAGGACGGCTGCTAAAGGGGAGGCGTTGGGATTTGCTCCCATGAGTAGGCCGAGGTACGAAGATCGATATCCCCATGGGCGATAGAAAAAGTCAAAAGCCATTCCTAAGAATCATTGAAGTATGGGACATCGCCGGTGGGTACGATGTTAGATCCAACTAGAGAGGCTGTGATGAGTTGGGCAGTGTTTCTGCCATTTTGTGGGCCGAAGTGGAATATGATGGCAGTCTGTTTGCTATCATAAAACCGTGACATCATGGTAGCACCTTCCGGGATGCAGAAAATATTTTCAAGTTCGATTTTCGTAGGCGCATTGCTGCCGCGGCGGGTCATCAAAGGGGCCGATGTAGTGTCTGCACGGACCAGGCACATGGATTCGGTGTTGATGACTGCGAGGGGGCGTCTGGTGCCCGAAATGAGAGCAAGGCCGTGTGAAGTCCTCAAAGGTCGCTGGGTCTATCTCGTGTGCATTGTTGCGGGGGGGCCAGTAACGCTGCATCAAGATAGTAGAACGATCGCGGTGGAAGCCTCGGATGGCTTCAGAGAACTCTGTTGAATATTCATTGTCCCAGGGTGTTTTTCCATACCATTATCGCGGTTCTGTGTGCGTATATCTTGCTTACACCGGTACGTGGTAGATCAGTATCCCGCGGGAGGAAAGTTCGCACCAGAAGTGGCCTGTCGGCAAAGTTGTTGAAATCTGACGAAGGGAGAAGCCAGTCTTCAGTCACTTTGAAGGGAGGCGGCCTATCGAGAGGGTCGATAGTATTACGGAAGACACCGTGCGGGAGTGATTGTATCCTAGGGAAGTAGCGTTCTAATTTTGGGTGCTGCATCTGTACCATCGTTGAATCCGGCCATAGGCCCTGGTTGAGGGTAAAGTGCTTAGGGATCCAGTAACCAAGGTGACGGCAATGCGGGTGACCGCTGAGTGCCTGGAATCATGGTCATGGCCGCTGTTGGAAAATAAGTAGCAAAGATGTCTCGAACAATGTAGAGTTCCGTGTCCATGCCTGGGGAGCCGTTGGTGTTAAAGGCTTTTTGAATATCCAGTTGATGGCCTGGCATGTCCGTAAAGTTGGAGGAGAATCCCGACCAGGGGCGACTCGATCTCATGGGGCTGACCTTGACATAACGGTCAGCTGGAGGAGAAAGCGGTAGCGGTTGTACCGGCGTCATTGCATCTCTCTGTGTCAGCTGGCTTAGTGGTCCAACCTTGTCGCGGTCTGCGGCGTTGGGGTACGAGTCTTGTACAGTCCAAGTGGGCTTAGCGAGAATGTGACGCGGGGGCCGCCTTGCACCGGGGAGTGAGACGCCGAGGATTGGGCTGGCGCCCTAGTTGGGCTTCCCGCGGGTGCCGACGAGGAACTGGACGAGGAGGACGAGCTACTAAAAGATGTTTGAGGTGCCTGCGGTGGAGTTGGCATCACGGATGTGCTGCTCGCAGATGCACTCGGACGAGGAGCTGGACGACGACGACGAACGGCCAGAAGATGCGCGGGCTGCTGTCCGACGAGCGCGACGGTGTGCCTTCTTAGATGCTGTGCTCAACCCAGCAACTGGACTGGTAGTCGGTTGGGTGGGCCGAGGTGGCGGCGCAGAAGCTGTCGGAACTTGAGAGCAAGGGGAAGAAGGTGCCGGTGATGCTGAGCGTTCACGTTTACTAGAAGAGTGTCGTCTACCATGTCGATGGCTGTGACTAGGTGTTCGCGGAACAATTGGAGCTTGCAACGACGGAGGGTTGTTCAGCACATTCTGGAATGATTGCGGTGTACCAGGTGCAGGGGCCGATGGTTTGTCAAGGGCCGATGCGGTTGACGTGGTAGATGATGATGCTGCCGATGATGATGACGATGACGATGACGATGACCCGAAGGAGAGAGATCGTGCTGTCGGGCTGCGTCTCGGGTCGGCCAGCTGAGTCCTTCGGATGAGCTTCCAGGCGAGGGCGTCGATACGATAATCCTCTTGTGTGAACGGACTAGGAGATGGCTTTTGTCTTTTGGCGACATTAGCTTTAATTTCCTCTTCTTCTTCGTCTTCATCGTCTTCGTCGTCTTCTGTCAGCACTTTCCCATCGCAGGGTCTCTTCTTCTCGATATGAAGAGGTTGACTGTGCGGCCGTAGAGATGAGCTCCGAAGTTGACAAAAGATCGTAGAACATATGAATCGACTAACTAGGGGATCCCCCTTTTCCCGAAAATTTTCTATGTCCGGACGTAATTTTTTCAAAACATCAGGAAATGATGGGAAATCGATGCCCTGGTTCTAGAATGTATTAAAATGATATTAAAACATGTTTTAATTAATGAGAAAGCTGTTTGACTTCACCTCCGGAGCTGGCTGGACTTGGGCTGGAACCGATCTAAAAGCATATTTTTCTATCATTTTTTATCACACTCCCACGCTAGTTTTATGCATATTTTGCTGGTAATAGCATTAATACAATTTGCTCTGCTTTCCTTTTATTTCACGCTTCGTTTACAGCCTGGGGCGGGGGGGGGGGGGGTCTTCAGGTCCGCTGACAAGCCAGGCACAGGCGGGGGGGGTGGGGGGGGGGGGGGGGAGGGGGGTTGAGGTGTGTCAGGAGGTGCAAATCGATTGACAAATCGTTGACTATTTGAGGTAATTATCGATGCGTGGCTGAAACACTCAACATCGATGATTGCCTCAATATATTGCTGAAATTGCAACGTTAACAGCCGCACCGACCACTACCGCGCATCGATGACTGCCTCAAACAAAAACTGGGGTGGGGGGGGGGGGTTAGCGAATCCGACCACTGTTTTAAGCTTGCTAATCAAATAAAACTGCAGATATTTAGTAAGCAATCAGAAATGATGACTGGGACAACAACTCCAACGTTAGCTATAGATTTGCGTTCAATTTGACTGCAAAAGCATATGAGAAAACGATTGTATCGGTCCCTACTACAAGTGCGTACACCTACAATGTTAGAAGTACAAAGCACGGTTTAAAACATTCCATGCGATAAAAACCTCAAGCATAAACCACAATATACATACTGTTACCACCGAAAACGCTTATCCACGACCGCGACCATTGCCTAGGGCCATAGATGCAAGTACGAAATCAAAATAAGAGTTTCCACCGGGCGACAAGCCCACAGGACCGGGAGCGACTCCCTGTCGATGCAGCTGAGAGGTAGCAGCTGCAGAACGCTCATACATGTGTTCCAGCATGTCAGCTAACTTCTTCTTCTTAAGCTTCTCCTTCTTCTCCTTCTTCTTCTCTTGTTTTTTTCTTTTGCGACGTTCACTCTCGCTCTGGCTCTCGCTCTCGCTCTCGCTCTCGCTCTCAGAGGCATCACTCTCACTGTCACTCTCACTTTCTTCTTGTTCTTTCTTGCCTTTCTTGCCTTTCTTCTTTTCCCCTTGCCTCCCTTTTTGTTGTTTTTCTTCTCCTTTTTCTGTTCTCCCTTTTCGTTTTCTGTTTTTGTCTCTTTTTCTTCTTGTTGCAAGGTCATCAACTTTTCTATATTTTCTGCCTGCTTATCCAGCCTGTTCAACAAGTCTTGTACCAAACGCTGCTGCTCTCCGGATGACTGAACATCCTACAACACAATGAGTTCCTCTCATCTCTATCTACATAACTGCACACACACCTTGTTCACATACACTTAGAAGAAGAAGAAAAATAAAATAAAATAAGACGACGAAGGAATCGAAGACAAACGAAACCAAACTGCACACGCTGCTCACAACAAGACGGACAACAGCAAACGTCTTGCACAAAAATAATTTGCTGCTGCTCACAACAAGACGGACAACAGCAAACGTCTTGCACAAAAAAGTGGTTGGAATAATTATTTCGTGAATTGGAATTATTGCTTTTTTTAGGGGGGGGGGGGAGGGGGTGGAAACCTCCAGAGAGGTTTTGACATTAAAATGATAGGCCCCGGTTGATAAATATATACACAACATTGTTAGGTTATAAAAAAATTTAACTCATAAACATTGGACTGTGCAAGACTTCAATAGTTATCAATACATAAATATTCAATCAGAACAGAAAAACAGAAACTTGACGAATCCTCCAATACCATCACAATACCATACTTAAAAGAAGTGTCTATTTTGTCTGCATTTAGAGCCTTACAGTTCATACAGGTGTATAGTGCAACAGAAAAAAAAAGTCGGAGTAGCTCTGAATAGTCAAGGTGGAAGTAGTGAAGGACGAGTCAGAGGCCGAGGAAGACGACGAGGATCCGGAGTCCGAGGATGAGCCTTTCAAGCCGACCAAGCCGACCATCAGACTTCGAGAAGAAGCAAAAGAAAGCAAAGGAAGCCAAGTAAGGTGACCATCCTCTACAGCGCATTACTCGGGCAAGTGGTAGCCATGGCTTGAACAAGCAGGCCTTCCTCACCAGCCATGCCTTAAAGCCATGTTTAATGGTTATCTTCCGGTCACCACCCTTTATGTGGTCAGGAGGCCGGAACACGTCTTCGGTTCGCCAAATTTCATGTGTTTTTCGGGTTCGCCATTCCGGCTCGCCGCAGAGTGTAATTTTAAGAATCCAGAACCTCATGGCCCGAGCTGCTGAAGGTGTGTCCCCCCTATTCTTATGTACAGCTTAGTAATTTATGCGCCTATGTGGTTGAAGCCAAGGCCTTAGGCGAGGCAGAGAAACGAAACAAAGAAACAAAAACAAAAGACAAACAAAACAAGCAATAACAACCACAAAACAACAAACAACAACAACAAACCTCCAGATGATGCTCACTACTAAGTCTGTGCCTCTGAAGGAACTTACATTGCGACCAACTTATGCGTAGCAGTAGAGAAAAGTAGAAATACAGGGAAAAAATCACTAAATTTATTAAATTAATCGTCGTTGTTGTTGTTGTTGCATTTATCATCATGAAATATCTCTTTTCTTTCTTTCTTTTTTTTTTATAATCTGCCTCCTGAACTTTCATTACTTGACATCATCCATAGCTACAGTATAGCGTAACATTCCGTGAAAATCGGTCAGTTAGACGGAGCGAACTTGATACTAGCGGATCACTGGTTTGCCGATACCTTTCTCATAATACAGATATTGTTAAAGTTCCCGGAACTTCCAATTGGTAATTTTTGTTACCCATTAGAAACAGTTTTCCGACTTTTGTCAATTGAATTTTTTCTCACGAATTATGCTCAACAAAACACTTTCAAGAAGCTCCAGGGCTCTGGAATACTAATAATTTCAAACTTGGGAAGTGACTCATAAAATTTTTCTACAAATCCGGCAGGTTAAGCTTAAAAGATAGAAATATTAATAGGTATATATTAATATTTGACTGACCATCACTTTTTTTCTTTTCCTTTTTACTTATTTTATTTTATTTTACGCAAACACTATTAATATTAATAGATTGTTTTGACTCACTGTTAATAATTATTTAATTTCGAAATCTTCATCCAAATCGTTATCAATTTTCTTATGAATATTAATGTATCGGAAGTGAATTAGGTGATGGGATTAATACAACCGGTATATACGTTGATTAATATTAATAGTTAGTAGTATGGAAAAGAGGGATATTTACTTATGTAGGTGGTAATGTTAAGAACTTGAGATGATTTGAAATCATACTTTAATGTTTTGAAATTCTCAGCCTTTTCAGAATTATAATCAAAGTGATTTTTCATCTTACGCTTCCCACTCGTATCATACAGTGAGTGACGGTATATTAATAATTAGTCATTATGATAGTTAACTTTCACTGAAACAAGATATATAAGTAAAAAAAAACCTACTTAAACTTCATTTAGTTTAGCCAAACTTGAATAAGTTCTGTGAGTTTGTATACAACTCTTCAAACTCAAGCAGGCAGATACAAGGAACTCTTGATAAGAACACTATGGCTGCTTAGAGTCCTGACTCAGGGTGAGCAGATGAAATACAAGTAAATAGTAGAGAGGTCACTTCGTTTATTTACATAATTTCGAACTCATTGCAGGCTTGGGTGCAACGTACGATCAAGTGTAGCCGGAAAGTAGATTGTGAAGTCTCCAGTTCTCAAACGAATAGTGTCTTTTTGCTTCAAGTTAACAGTCATGAAACTGGTAGTGTCGGGTTGGTGAACTCGAAAACCAAACTGATTTGGGAAGGCTAAGCGAAATGACTGGGAACCGTGACGGCAAAGATGACAGTCAAACATTGCGTTCTTCCGTTTATTTCCTTGTCCACAAATTTACCGTAAAACGTGTTTCACGGGAAGTTAGGGGAAAAGGGTATGTCGGTCATGGCGTAATATTTCCAGGGCCCGTGACGATGACGATTCAAGTGGGAAAAGCGCTGGGCGGGGGGGGCGGGTGAAGCCATTACGATGGGTAAAACCCACTTGAGTCTCAGTGAAAGGGGTGGCTTGGATTTTGCTTGCTTGCCCTTCTGGAAGACATGAAGCGGGAAGGATTCGCCGGTGATGAGAGTACCTCGAAGACGCGTAAGAACGTTGGCCGAGAGTCGACCTTTGTCCTTGATATTCTTGAAGAGACGCCACTCTATGTGGCGATGGACGACTTGATCGTTGGTGATATCGAAAAGGAGGGGCTTCCAATAAGCTAGGTGCTTGCTCCAGCTCTGAATGGTAGCTTTGTCCTTCGTGTCTTCGTAGAAGGGGCGCCGGAAGAGGGGATTGGTATCCGAAGTGATACCAAGTTGGTGGACCACTAGATCACCTTCCTATTTTCCGGATCCTCGTCTAGGACGATGCCAAGCTTGACTTGGTTACGGTCGATGAAAGCAACGACTTCACCATTGGTGTAGTTGACAGTGTCGTCATCGTAGTCGTCCATTGCGACCGAATTAAGCGGGGCGACGCCGTCGGTGGGAGCAGTGTACGGGGAGAGATGTGAGCGGTCGATCCGCTTCAATACCTTGTTGGTCTTGAGGTGACGAAATTTAAAGCAGTTTTACCTGCTCTAAAATCGTGTAGGGGCCGTCGAACTGAAGGACAGACGAGGCGGGGATGCCTTGCTTGGAGGGCTTAGGGCGGTAGACGGTGACGGTGTCGCCAAACTTCCACTCCTTGACGCCCTTGCGGCGGCCCTTATTCTTCTGAGCAACAGATCGGGCGCGGGAAACGTCTGTGTACGTGCTGATATACGCCGTGACTGCCGTGCGTGCGCGGCGTAGTAGTTCGATCTGCTCGGAAGACTGAAGCGAAAGCGTAGAGGAAGCGTCGAGAGCGGCGCTTGAGGCGGAGGCGCGGGTAGTGATAATCTCCGGGGAATCGAAAAAGTCCAGTGTGCACCGGGGTTTGCGCGCTATAGCATGCCCTCAAAGGCTGTTGTACCCGTGGCCGTGGACACGTAGGTGTTCTGGGCGAAGGAGTAGGCCAGTTCGATTTGTCTGCCTTGGGTAGAGATTGAATTGCTGTGCGGATCGCCTTATGCCGGCATTCCACGAAGCCGAGTTGATGGTGTGAGTAGGGTGCGGTGGTCAGCCAGTCGAGGCCGGCCTCACTGCAGAAGCTTTTGGCTAATGTACCTACAAACGAGCTGTGGTAGTCGGAGAAGATGGACTCCGGAAAACCAAAAATGTATGCCCATCGGTTGAGGATGATCTCAACTGTTTCTTCGGCTGAGGTAGAGATGCAGGGGATGAATTGAAGAAATCCTGAGAAGGGGTCGATGATCGTCAGGATATACTGAAAAACAGAGTAGCGGCCATGCTTGAGAATGAGGCGGGCGTGGACCAGTTGGCAAAAGTGGCAATCGCGGAGGGCGGCAAGGACATCAGCGTGCATAATATCCGTGCCGTCAATACGGAACCAAACGTAACGGTCCTTGATGAAGGGGACGAGTGTCGGCGTTTTGGCGTGGCTCTGCATCAAGTGGGCGTAGTTAATCAGTGGGCGGCGCAGCTCTTCTGGAACGTAGATCTTCAATGTTGACTGTTTGGTATCAGCGAGGACGGCGAGGCCCTGACGAAGAGTCAATTCTGTTGATCCGGGCCGCGGAGACGGTAGAGACGTCATCGGTCCAGAGAGGGGCTGTGAGGGCGTCTTGTCGTTGTGCGTCCATGATTTGTTGGCGCGTGACACGAGGAGCGTGCGAAGTAGCGACAAGAGGGTATATTATAATAATGTTGTTCCATGCCGAGGCCAAAGACTAGCCACACTAAGTTGTCGTCAAGAAATAAAATCCTACGACACGTCTCGACTGCTTCCTGTGGGAGCGTGTGGTCCGGGACGCAGTGGACGAGGTCTTGCGGCATGAGCAGGGCAAATGGCTTACGAAGGGCAAACATGTCACGCGCGACGGCCGGACGTTCAGCAGAGGGGATGACTATAGCCAAATCCCACGGGGCCTGAATACTTCGTAGTGTTGGGCCAGCGCGAATGACGCGGCAGGAGAGAGACTTGAGTTTCGTTTCCAAGGCGGCATGTGTGCCTTCGACGGTGAGCCAAAGAGTGGAGCCTGCTCTGGGCAGTGGAATAATTGCGAGGAGCTGTAGGGTGGCTTCGGCTTAAGCTTCACCGATGAGAGTCGGGACGCCTGGGCTTATGCAGGGGATACGGGACAAACCATCCGGGAGGAGGCTTTGTTTACCGGGGAGGTATTCGACCTTAAAACGGATAGTTTGGAGATTTTCCAAAACCCATCCGACGACCATGGGGCTGCGAGCGTGCCACAACCACAGGAGTGGCCGATGATCGGTGACGATGGTGAGTTCATGGTCGCTAGCATCGATGTAGTAGCGGCACTGTTGAACTCCGTAAATGACACCGTAGGCTTCTCGCACGCAGGTCGCCCAGCGGGTTTGCGTGTCTGTGAACTTGAGAGAAAAGTATTGGATGACCGGGGCGTCCCGGTCAGGGCCAGTATGAAGGGCACCACCAATGCATATTTGGCTAGCATTCGTCGAAGATGGTGAGATGACTCGTACTTGGCTAGGACGGGAAGCGTAGTAAGCACACGACGGAGCTTCTTCATACATTTCCGCTCTTCCCGATGAAGGTAGGGTTGACCTGTCGGCCGGGCGTGAGTGGATTTTAGCAAGCTCGTAAGAGGTGATACGAGGCGGGAGTGGTCGGGGATATGGGCCTGTATGAAGTTGGTCATACCCAGAACGGATCGAACTTCAGACACATTGGAGGAATCAGCCATTCGGAGGATAGCGTCGATCTTCGCTGTGTCAGCGGTGATACCTTTCTTGCTACATTTCTTACCAAGTATAGTTAATTCATTGTATCCCAGGCGGAGTTTACGCGCCGATCCATGAAGACCGGATGCGTCCATACTTGAGAATATACCACGAACTTGGTTCAGGTGTGTTTGAAAATCGTTCGCACCAGCGGTAACGTCGTCGAGATAGGCGCCTGCAGTAGAAATAGCTGGGGGCGGCTTGTTCCAAAAGGGGAGAGGTTGGAATGACTTCTCAATCGCGCGTTGGAAATCGCCGGGGGCACGATGTACACCTTGAGGCCTAAAGTTGGGGACCAGTAGTCCTAGAGGGGTCCACACGGCTAAAACATCTCGGCTGTCATTGTCTGGGTTCAGGCGAAGGTGGGAGAAGCCATCTACCATGTCGATGGAGCTGAGATAGTGCCAGCCTGCGAATCGTTCTCGGTAATGATCCGGGTTCGCAAGACCTGGGACTGGGAGGAGAAGATTGTCATTGGGCATGCGGTAGTCGTAAACGTTCCGAATGTCTCGGATGACTTCCTTCGCGATATCCTCGAATTTCCCGACCCGGCAACTGCGGCTCGCCCATGCGCATTGTGAGGAGGCGTAGCTCCATGTGCCAGCGCTGAGGACGTCCGTAGCCCAGCTAGCGCTAGAAAGATATTCGCCCACTGCCGGAGTCCAGCGCGGGCATGGGACTGCAACTGGTTTGGCATTCGGTTTGAGCCGAAGGGACACGACAGTGTGCTTGAAGTTGCCTGCCTTGTCCTGAAAGATGTGGTCGAATTCGCGGATGAGGGCCCAGACTTGGTCTTGTTGGGGCTTGGTGAGGCTCGGGTTGACTGCCTCAGGAGGAAACTTAGGGCCTGTAGGTGCCGCCTTCTGTTCCGCTCGCTTGGTTAAAAAGTCACGGCAAAGTCACTCGGAGATAAAGAACCATGGGGCTTGGTGGGCTCCCTGGACTGTTGATGCCGTGCAAAAGAGCATGTGAGGGTCGGGACATGTCTGCGCGAAGTCTTCCATGAAGGAATCCATGCACGGGAATGGCGGGCCGATATCGGTCTGAAGCGTCGGAGAATCAGGCAGCCTCACTTGTTTAGAGTCTGGAGATTGCTCCAGCTTTGGTTGTCACGCCTGACTTTGCGTATTGCCCAAACTCTGAGTTGAGCCAGTGCCAGACCGAGCGAGCATATTGAATTGGCGGCAACTTCGGGGTTTATGGTCGAGAAATCGTCGCCTTGAAAGTGCAGCTCGATGATCGGGAGAGGCAAAGTGACTAGGTAACGGAGGAGAGGTTGCTTTTGGGCAATCCGCAAAGCTCACACTATCCTTGTTCCGAGGGTGTTGCGAGCGTCGTGTCGTTCAGTGAGGAGGAGAAGTCGCAGATGTCTGGGTCGTAGTTGGCATTGATGGCAAACTGCTTGACGAAGACGAGGAGGGGCCGTGTCCACCGCCTTTTGAATTGTCGTCGTCGTGATGCTTCTTATTCTCACTGGGCTTGCACCCAGGAGAAGGCTGTGGTTGAACAGGATGGGCACGAGTAACCTGTGGCAACGGTGCGGCCGGTGCATCAGAACCAGTGGCCGCTGGTGGATGGGCCAGGGTTGATGGCGGCTGGATTGAGGCCAACGGTGGCTGAGCTAGGGCCGGTGGTAACGACGCTGGGGCCGATGGCGGTTGAGCCGGGGCCATCATCAACGACGATGAACTCGAGCTAGATGACGAACTGGATGAAGAACTGGAACTTGACGAAGAATCAGGTTGGTCATCGTATTTCTCAGGGGAATACACTATCTCGTAAGGGTTCGATGACGATGCTTGAACGTCAAATCCAGCGTGGATTTCATGGGTATGAGGATACCCGATGCGGTAGTGTCTCCGTGTCGCTCCTGGTGAGCGTGTAAATACATGGGAGTTCTCAGGTTCTGGGGTAAGCAATCTCTCATACACTAGATCTCGGGTGCTCATTTCTAGCCTTGTGTAGAAATGTAAGAGATTTTCCTTTGTCCTGTTTGTCTTGAGGTTGAGCCATCGGTGATGGATGTGGCCCACTTGGTGATGGGTAACGTAATCATCGCCCGGGTGCCAGACTTGAAAGTGTCGTTGAGCGTGGCGTGATGACGGTTTCATACGGACAAGTGGAGCTCCGTAGGGGTAGCCGCGGAGGCGTTTGTCTCGAGAGTACGGATCAATGATATCCGTCGAACATGGGATAGTATGGGGTGGGTGATGTACCACGTGAATCTCCTTACTTGACCGTCTTCCAGTTTCGCTGGCGACGACCATAAGAAAACACTGGGCTAGATGCCACGGGACATTTTCATAACGTATCCAACGGAATTCGCCTGAGAAGGAATCCCTAACACCAGTCGTGCCCGGGGGCCTTCCAGTTGTGTGACTTCTGAAGATAACCGCGGGTTGTGGCGTCGTCGAGCGTAACTATCCCGATGAATTTCGTTATACCTATTGATTGTCCCATATAGCGGTTGGGGTTAAAAAATGAGCCCAAAGAACAGTTCGTCTTTTCTGTCCGTGTAGTACACCGTGAGGTTGCAATCGCCGAAAAAACTGAGCGGCAAATCGACAATGCAGTCGTAGGATCGCGCGTAGGCCTGCAGTAGTGTCGGCGCTGTTGAGATCGACGTACTAGTACGTGTCGTTTGCGACAGTTTTGAGCCATATTGGGTCATTACATGGAAGACGATGAAAATAGTGTTGTGGGGCGAAGCAGCGTTCTCGAGTTGGGAGTCAAAAAACACGGTGAATGTATGACGATGTCGACAGTGGTATCGGGTCAAACCACAGATGTTTGGCTTCGGTTTGTTCCATACTGCACACCGGAAATAGGAGTTCTCCTTGGAGGACGGCTGCTAAAGGGGAGGCGTTGGGATTTGCTCCCATGAGTAGGCCGAGGTACGAAGATCGATATCCCCATGGGCGATAGAAAAAGTCAAAAGCCATTCCTAAGAATCATTGAAGTATGGGACATCGCCGGTGGGTACGATGTTAGATCCAACTAGAGAGGCTGTGATGAGTTGGGCAGTGTTTCTGCCATTTTGTGGGCCGAAGTGGAATATGATGGCAGTCTGTTTGCTATCATAAAACCGTGACATCATGGTAGCACCTTCCGGGATGCAGAAAATATTTTCAAGTTCGATTTTCGTAGGCGCATTGCTGCCGCGGCGGGTCATCAAAGGGGCCGATGTAGTGTCTGCACGGACCAGGCACATGGATTCGGTGTTGATGACTGCGAGGGGGCGTCTGGTGCCCGAAATGAGAGCAAGGCCGTGTGAAGTCCTCAAAGGTCGCTGGGTCTATCTCGTGTGCATTGTTGCGGGGGGGCCAGTAACGCTGCATCAAGATAGTAGAACGATCGCGGTGGAAGCCTCGGATGGCTTCAGAGAACTCTGTTGAATATTCATTGTCCCAGGGTGTTTTTCCATACCATTATCGCGGTTCTGTGTGCGTATATCTTGCTTACACCGGTACGTGGTAGATCAGTATCCCGCGGGAGGAAAGTTCGCACCAGAAGTGGCCTGTCGGCAAAGTTGTTGAAATCTGACGAAGGGAGAAGCCAGTCTTCAGTCACTTTGAAGGGAGGCGGCCTATCGAGAGGGTCGATAGTATTACGGAAGACACCGTGCGGGAGTGATTGTATCCTAGGGAAGTAGCGTTCTAATTTTGGGTGCTGCATCTGTACCATCGTTGAATCCGGCCATAGGCCCTGGTTGAGGGTAAAGTGCTTAGGGATCCAGTAACCAAGGTGACGGCAATGCGGGTGACCGCTGAGTGCCTGGAATCATGGTCATGGCCGCTGTTGGAAAATAAGTAGCAAAGATGTCTCGAACAATGTAGAGTTCCGTGTCCATGCCTGGGGAGCCGTTGGTGTTAAAGGCTTTTTGAATATCCAGTTGATGGCCTGGCATGTCCGTAAAGTTGGAGGAGAATCCCGACCAGGGGCGACTCGATCTCATGGGGCTGACCTTGACATAACGGTCAGCTGGAGGAGAAAGCGGTAGCGGTTGTACCGGCGTCATTGCATCTCTCTGTGTCAGCTGGCTTAGTGGTCCAACCTTGTCGCGGTCTGCGGCGTTGGGGTACGAGTCTTGTACAGTCCAAGTGGGCTTAGCGAGAATGTGACGCGGGGGCCGCCTTGCACCGGGGAGTGAGACGCCGAGGATTGGGCTGGCGCCCTAGTTGGGCTTCCGCGGGTGCCGACGAGGAACTGGACGAGGAGGACGAGCTACTAAAAGATGTTTGAGGTGCCTGCGGTGGAGTTGGCATCACGGATGTGCTGCTCGCAGATGCACTCGGACGAGGAGCTGGACGACGACGACGAACGGCCAGAAGATGCGCGGGCTGCTGTCCGACGAGCGCGACGGTGTGCCTTCTTAGATGCTGTGCTCAACCCAGCAACTGGACTGGTAGTCGGTTGGGTGGGCCGAGGTGGCGGCGCAGAAGCTGTCGGAACTTGAGAGCAAGGGGAAGAAGGTGCCGGTGATGCTGAGCGTTCACGTTTACTAGAAGAGTGTCGTCTACCATGTCGATGGCTGTGACTAGGTGTTCGCGGAACAATTGGAGCTTGCAACGACGGAGGGTTGTTCAGCACATTCTGGAATGATTGCGGTGTACCAGGTGCAGGGGCCGATGGTTTGTCAAGGGCCGATGCGGTTGACGTGGTAGATGATGATGCTGCCGATGATGATGACGATGACGATGACGATGACCCGAAGGAGAGAGATCGTGCTGTCGGGCTGCGTCTCGGGTCGGCCAGCTGAGTCCTTCGGATGAGCTTCCAGGCGAGGGCGTCGATACGATAATCCTCTTGTGTGAACGGACTAGGAGATGGCTTTTGTCTTTTGGCGACATTAGCTTTAATTTCCTCTTCTTCTTCGTCTTCATCGTCTTCGTCGTCTTCTGTCAGCACTTTCCCATCGCAGGGTCTCTTCTTCTCGATATGAAGAGGTTGACTGTGCGGCCGTAGAGATGAGCTCCGAAGTTGACAAAAGATCGTAGAACATATGAATCGACTAACTAGGGGATCCCCCTTTTCCCGAAAATTTTCTATGTCCGGACGTAATTTTTTCAAAACATCAGGAAATGATGGGAAATCGATGCCCTGGTTCTAGAATGTATTAAAATGATATTAAAACATGTTTTAATTAATGAGAAAGCTGTTTGACTTCACCTCCGGAGCTGGCTGGACTTGGGCTGGAACCGATCTAAAAGCATATTTTTCTATCATTTTTTATCACACTCCCACGCTAGTTTTATGCATATTTTGCTGGTAATAGCATTAATACAATTTGCTCTGCTTTCCTTTTATTTCACGCTTCGTTTACAGCCTGGGGCGGGGGGGGGGGGTCTTCAGGTCCGCTGACAAGCCAGGCACAGGCGGGGGGGGTGGGGGGGGGGGGGGGAGGGGGGGTTGAGGTGTGTCAGGAGGTGCAAATCGATTGACAAATCGTTGACTATTTGAGGTAATTATCGATGCGTGGCTGAAACACTCAACATCGATGATTGCCTCAATATATTGCTGAAATTGCAACGTTAACAGCCGCACCGACCACTACCGCGCATCGATGACTGCCTCAAACAAAAACTGGGGTGGGGGGGGGGGGGGGGGGTAGCGAATCCGACCACTGTTTTAAGCTTGCTAATCAAATAAAACTGCAGATATTTAGTAAGCAATCAGAAATGATGACTGAGACAACAACTCCAACGTTAGCTATAGATTTGCGTTCAATTTGACTGCAAAAGCATATGAGAAAACGATTGTATCGGTCCCTACTACAAGTGCGTACACCTACAATGTTAGAAGTACAAAGCACGGTTTAAAACATTCCATGCGATAAAAACCTCAAGCATAAACCACAATATACATACTGTTACCACCGAAAACGCTTATCCACGACCGCGACCATTGCCTAGGGCCATAGATGCAAGTACGAAATCAAAATAAGAGTTTCCACCGGGCGACAAGCCCACAGGACCGGGAGCGACTCCCTGTCGATGCAGCTGAGAGGTAGCAGCTGCAGAACGCTCATACATGTGTTCCAGCATGTCAGCTAACTTCTTCTTCTTAAGCTTCTCCTTCTTCTCCTTCTTCTTCTCTTGTTTTTTTCTTTTGCGACGTTCACTCTCGCTCTGGCTCTCGCTCTCGCTCTCGCTCTCGCTCTCAGAGGCATCACTCTCACTGTCACTCTCACTTTCTTCTTGTTCTTTCTTGCCTTTCTTGCCTTTCTTCTTTTCCCCTTGCCTCCCTTTTTGTTGTTTTTCTTCTCCTTTTTCTGTTCTCCCTTTTCGTTTTCTGTTTTTGTCTCTTTTTCTTCTTGTTGCAAGGTCATCAACTTTTCTATATTTTCTGCCTGCTTATCCAGCCTGTTCAACAAGTCTTGTACCAAACGCTGCTGCTCTCCGGATGACTGAACATCCTACAACACAATGAGTTCCTCTCATCTCTATCTACATAACTGCACACACACCTTGTTCACATACACTTAGAAGAAGAAGAAAAATAAAATAAAATAAGACGACGAAGGAATCGAAGACAAACGAAACCAAACTGCACACGCTGCTCACAACAAGACGGACAACAGCAAACGTCTTGCACAAAAATAATTTGCTGCTGCTCACAACAAGACGGACAACAGCAAACGTCTTGCACAAAAAAGTGGTTGGAATAATTATTTCGTGAATTGGAATTATTGCTTTTTTAGGGGGGGGGGGGGAGGGGGTGGAAACCTCCAGAGAGGTTTTGACATTAAAATGATAGGCCCCGGTTGATAAATATATACACAACATTGTTAGGTTATAAAAAAATTTAACTCATAAACATTGGACTGTGCAAGACTTCAATAGTTATCAATACATAAATATTCAATCAGAACAGAAAAACAGAAACTTGACGAATCCTCCAATACCATCACAATACCATACTTAAAAGAAGTGTCTATTTTGTCTGCATTTAGAGCCTTACAGTTCATACAGGTGTATAGTGCAACAGAAAAAAAAAGTCGGAGTAGCTCTGAATAGTCAAGGTGGAAGTAGTGAAGGACGAGTCAGAGGCCGAGGAAGACGACGAGGATCCGGAGTCCGAGGATGAGCCTTTCAAGCCGACCAAGCCGACCAAGCTGACCAAGCTGACGCCCAACAACAAGAGCAAGAATAACAAGACAAGCACCCCAAAGAGTAATTAAGTTCGAATTCATTTCTTTGTGTTTCACATGTACAAAGCTTGTATGTGTTTACTGCACTCAGCAGCATCGAGCACAAGCGAGGACGGCGCATCAAAGGTAATATGTTTAATCTTTTGTTCTGTTTCGCACCCCTTCCTATTACCCTTCTGTCCCCCCCCCCCCCCCTTGCATAGGGGAAGCTCACGCCTTGCTAGACACTTGCCAATTTTAGTCGAACTGGGGCACCCTATATGCACCAACACGACTCCGTGAGCTGAGGGATTGTATGGAAACGATACTTCTGAGTTGGTCAGAAGTCAAGGCCCTTTTCCCAGTGGGAAGGTTAAAGGTTTTTGTGAGCCTGGGGCTCGAGCCTTGAAATCATTTGGACCCCTTTTTTGGTGTCCAGCCCCTTTTTGTGGCTCCTTGGGACCCTTGGTCAGCCAGGGAAGTTCTGTGTGTGTGGGTGTGAGACGAACCGACCGAGTGCTAAGGAGCTGTTGACTCCCTGAGGTTCTACACGTAAAATGCTGCTTTGGAATCCACCTGCTGACCCTCCTTGTCCTGTTTGTTGTAGGTGGATGGGTTGGGTGATGAGTGCGTAGGTAGGAGAGTGGTTTGTTGTTGTAATTTTCGGACGAAATTGGAATCGTCAAAAACAAATCAACAAATCGTCTTTATGACGCCACTCTGTCTCTCACGTGTGTGGCCTATATGTCCAATAACTAGCCTCCCAACCCCCTGCAATATGCATGCAATGTAGAGGTTCGAAATAGCGTAGTTTGCACAAACAGACTTTGCTGCACAGCACTCGTTTTCGTTTTTCTGTCACGTTACGCTTGTTCTCATGTCCCGTTTTCACTTATAATGTGTGGGGACAAGCAGGAAATGACAGCAAAGGTGTGCGTGTTTGTTTGAAAACGAAATAGGGTGTCTGTGTAGTCTGTAATGGTATGATGGATAGGGAATGTGACGTGGTTTGTATGTCTAAGAGGAGAGGTTACGACTGGTTTCGTTTGTTTCCCCCTGCACACAACCAATAACACTCTACTCTCCTCTTCTACCTAAATGTAATGTCCCACACTGCTGTTTCTGTTTGCAGTGTTGTGTGGGAAAAGGTGATGAGGGATGGGTATGTAGAGGCGTCAACGGGAGCGTTGTGTTGGTGTCTGTGTGCAACACGTTTTGTCCCACGTTTGTGTGACGGTGCAAAAATCGGCTGCAAAATGTCACGGTTCACAACTTCAACACACACCTCCTCCCTCTATCGTCCACTATGCGTCTTGTGCAATGTATCTCTTCTCCTTAGTTATACGTGTCAAAGGACAAGGTCAGTGGACTGGTCGACTTGGTGTAAAAGAAACTTGAACAGGTATGGGACTCCACTTTTGCCGGTTTTGGTCTAAAAGAATATATTTATTGCCATGCCTATCCTTTTATACAAACAATTCAATCTGGCACTCCGATAGTAACCCAATCCTCTGCTCAGTTATATAGTAAATAAGAATCAAAGACTCGGATGGTAGACTCTTGCTTGTGTGGTAGACTAGCGGAGCCAAAAACAACCAAGCGGCAAAAACACCAGCCGGTTGAATTCCCGTGGTCCGGCCTAACGATAATATATTTCTGTCTACTACTTTAAAAGTGTAACGGTCACTAATAGAATAGAATCATGATTATTGTCACTCGTGGTCCGGTAAACGTTGGTCATAGCTATTTCAATTTTAATCACCGTTACGTGGATAGTTGATTTGTCAATTGGACGGACAGTCAATAATGCCAATGTTACTGTAAGGACTTAACACATCATTTACCAGTCATAATTATAACTACGTAACTTGGTCATCTAAGTTAGTCAGTTTTGTGACATGGCAGCTTCTGTGTGACGTGGCAGCTTCTGTGTGACGTGGCAGATTCTCCCGCGGTTAGTTCAGTTCTCTTACTTATACGAGTTATTAAAGTGCGTTTCCTTACTGCGAGATAGTCTTGCTAGAGTAGCCCGGAGTGATCCTGAAAGGGATCGGTAAAGGTTCCCGATGGCGAGTCTTTCAAAGGTTATGAGCCTTGGAACCGACAAGACTATGGATTTAAAGCAAGAGTACATCCCGCAGTTGGATGGTACCGCTCGGAACTATTCCAACTTCCGTTACAAGATAGAGAACTATGCCAAGGGCATCAGTGCCTGGCATGGGGAGTGCGTAGCGCTGGCGTTCCAAGACCCAGCTAAAGCTAAGGTTAAATATCCCTACGATCCTGCGAAAGCAATGGAAGTAGAGGAAAGGGAATTGCCAGAAGAGCCAGAGTCAGAGGACACCCCTGACTCCGAGCCAGAAGATGAAGGAAGCCAGTCAGACAGCGGTAGACAGAGACCCAAAACGAAGAAAGATGACAGCAAGACAACCGCAGAAGACAAACCGAAAGATTGGGCAAGGATGTCAGAAGAACAGAAGAAGCAAGGGAAAGATAAGAGAGCTAAGAGACTGAAGCGAGAGAAAAGAAAACAGTCCAAACGAGCTCACACATTGAAAGTAAGAGGCATAAGGAGAAGAAGCATTATGAACGCATGCGAACTTTACAACTCATTCTGTCTGTTGCCTTTTCTCACCCTGTTGTTGTTCGATATCTGCGCACTAAAACAGTGAAAGGAACGATAGAACTAATAGAAGCAGTTAGGGCAAAGTTCGGTTCAATCTCCGGGGTCAGCAAAAATATCAAAGCACAAATTTTCGAGAACATGAACCCCAAACCCGCACAGAACATGGATGCATGGTTAAATGACTACATCGCCATGAAAGGAGAGGTTGAGAGTCACAGAACACACCCATTTGATGAGGATGACCTCATAAGAAGCCTGCTTGCTAAGCTCGCAAGACACCCCGCATATGGAGAGAGTTTCAAAGCACTTCACTACAACCTACCACCTAACTTAAGACCCAAATTTGACGACTTAGTCGATAGTGCGAGAGACACATGGGCATTGTGGAGAAAGGATAAGTGGAAGGAAGAAGAGAAGAGAGAGAGCGAACAAGAGCACGAGGCAGCTGAAGAAGGAGACAAACCTCATGCTAGATGATCAGGAAGATGAAGGGGATGGAGGTAAGGGCAAGTACAGAAAGCTTAAGAAGAAGGAGGAATGGTGGCTGAAAGTTACGTGTTTCGCGTGTGACAAGAAAGGTCATACGAAGAAGTATTGCCCGGACACTAAGGCCAAGAAACAAAACCAAGAGAGAGATGATAAACTCAAGCAAGAGAAGGGGAAGAGAAAGGGAAAGACACAACAAGAAGAACAAGCCTAAGAAGGATATAGCTCTACTGAGAGAGGAGGAAGAAGAAAAAAAGGAAGAGTCAGACGAAGACGCATTACTCATTATTATGGGGGCAAGTGAGTCAGGAGAAAATGACGACGAAGAGGAGCCTGAAACATCAGGGAGAGGGAATGCCGAGGCTGGGGAACCCCAGTCTATGCCAGGTGTTCAACAAAGTGGGGCCCAAAGGGAGAACGTAAGAGAGTTAGGAGTCCTAACCCCAGTTTAGCCCCTCTACTCTCACTAAACAAAACTACTAAATCCTCAGGCCACAAACATACCCAAGCAGCCCCAAAACATCAAGCGTCTGACACCTCAACACCTCCACTCAGTCTAGCTAGCTATAGCCGAGAGAGGCCCCGTTCTCTGAAGTGTCATGGGAAAAACAAAAAGAATACCCCTTGTCAGATTTGCTTGAACATGATAAGAAAGGGCCTAATGCCGTGCAAGCTTCGCGTATGGTTTTCGGGGAATACTGCGGATATCACGCTAAAATTCAGGACCCAGAGTACCCTTTACTTGATCTATCTGTCAGCCCCAACCTCCGACCCCCCAAATCACCTTATTATCCAGACGAGAGAGGTTTAATAGCTGATGCGAAAGCGAGAAGGTTAGTGATACCACACAATCTCACTACCACTTTCACTGAACAATCTCCACAGAGGGTAAGAGAGAGGGAGAAGAATAAGGCGAGAGGGGAAGTGAGGGGGAGTCAGGTCCAGGGAACAGCACCGCAAACACCCAAATCCACCACATCGACACCTCACACCACACCACAAGCACGCACATGCGACACGCCAAGACAGAGTGAGGGAGGCGATGAGGAAGAAGATGAAGAAGAGATAGTTGAGTATGATCCTGACAATGATTCCCGATGCTCAGATGAAATAAGACATGATGATGCCATGGCAGCATGTATGGATGATTCTGACATTGACACGGAATATCTGCAATTCACGCGAAAAAGGAATGTTCGGAAATACATACAGAAGCATAAGAAGGAGACTCACGATGTGAGTGGGAGTCCGGCATCTGCCGGACTGCCCAGTGTTGTTGCAGGGACCGGGGAGTCCAAGAGGGAACGGCGGGGAGGCACTGCTGCAACCTCAACACCACAACCGGGTCCAACACCACAAGCTCAGCAACACACCAACACACCAACACACCACCCATCATTACGTTCAAAGACATAGCACAGCTCGCTCAACAACTCACCACAACATGCATCAGAGAAAGCAATGGTGAGGTGAAGAGAGTGAGTGAGGGGAAGTTAGTGCTAGACGAGTTCTTGACAGATGTGGTAAGAGCGATAGAGGGAGTGTATATTGCACAGGCAGTTAGCACGACATTATCCCCACCAACACAAACCCAAGACATCCACACCACTCAGCCACCAACACCATCAAAACACAAAGACAGCAGACAGAACTATGCATTAGTGTTAGATGGGAAAGGGTGGGCGAGATAGGAAAATCACGATAGTTCAGGACAGTGGGTCTTCTAGGGACATAGCCTGCAATCCCGAAATATTACATGACATCAAGTCAGTACCACCTATTAAGCTAGTAACAGGTAACGGAGAGTGCGAGATAGGACAGGAGGGGACAGCAAGGGTAACACGCATCAACGGACACGGTAAACCGGTTACGGTGTCAAGGCCTATGCTACTTGACACTAGGTTACCCGTGAATATTGCGTCGACCGGCAGGATGGATCACATCCATCATCGGTCTGTCGTTCATCAGAATGGACAGTCACTTATTCTAAAATACCCCGTAAGGATTGAGGAGAGAGACGTGCTAGTAAGAGGCAGACTCATGTCAACCCTCCTTTACAGGTGGGATGACGAGTTTGACACTTCATTAGACATCAACGACCGTTACGAGCCTCCACACAAGCAAAGTAGAGAGGTAGTGGGGTGAAAGGGGAGGGAAACCCCAAGAGAGAGAGAGAGAGAGAGAAGAGTGTAGACAGTCAGAAGGCAAAACTGGGGAGGTAACGCTGTATGCGTCTTATCCCCGCAAGCCAGGTTCAATCAGGAAGGTAGATATAGAATTGTTCCACTATGCCTGTGGACACTATAGCGTTAAGAAGATGAGAGCTCTGGCGAATGCATTAGGCATAAAGCTAGTAGGAGACGAGAAGAAAGTAGAGTACTGTGAAGCCTGCATGATAGGTAAGGCGAAGCAGTTGCCTAGGTTTAAGGTCAATAGGATAGAGAGAGCTAGTAAGCCAGGAGTAGTACTGCACATAGACACCGGGACGTGGTCAGCACGTTCAATACACGGGAAGAGACATAAATTTTCGGTTACGGATGATTACTCGTTGTTATTAAAGATTATTATCTTTCGCATAAGAACGAATTTATTGACTGCATTAAGGAGGCGGTAGCATTTTACGAGAGACAGACAGGAAATAGATTTAGAGAGATAAGGTGTGATCAGGAGTTTGACATCCCGAAAGAAGTGATTGAGTGGTGGAAGCCGAGGCAGTTTATATGGAAGACCTCAGCAACGGGGGACAAGGATGGAAACCCCATAGCTGAGAAAGCTAATGATATAACGGCAGGAGCCGCAAGGGCTAGGCGGTATCATGCCCATCTGCCCATTTCATTTTGGGCAGAAATGGAGCATTCTGCCACCACCCTCCACAACATCTTGCCCGCCACTCATGGGCCAAGAAAAGGGATAACCCACCTCAGACCATTAGGATGCATGGGAGTTATGTACACAGGTAAAGGTAGAAAAAGTCAGTTTAGAGGAAAGAAGGTCATGCAAGTAGGGTATGACTTGTTTAGGGAGTTATACAGAGTGTGGGACGGTAGGAAGGTGATAGAACATAGAAGATGTTCAAACGGACTAGTCCCTTTTGCCACATTTTGCCTAGGCAAACTTGAGGCAAAGTAGAGGCAAAATAATACTTGTTTCATGTATATATTTTCATTATTTATGTAAATAAACATGTTTTAATCAATAACAAATGATTTTACATGTGTTTTCAAGTAGCTAGGATCCCTAAAGAGGCAAAAGTAGCATCAATTATAAGGCAAAATATTTGCCTCTTATTTGCCTCTTATTTGCCTACTTTTTGCATGGATTTTCACGTAATATTTCAAGAAATATTTTTTTTAATGATAAATCAATTTAATTTTATATATTTTTGCACCCCACACCAGAAACGCATGGTATCTGGTGGCGGCAGCCGACTCCGACGATTTTGCCGCAAGTGCATGAGGCAAATTGATAAAAGAGTGAGGCAAATTCCAGCAAGTTTTATGCTTTTTTTTTTTTTGTATTTTATTGACAATTAAACGTTACTAAACAATAAAAATTAAATTCAAATGAAATTTCAAGTTGGTGGGTAGTGAAAAGAAGCAAATATAGATGCAAAAAAAGTGACATAGTGGCAAAAATATTTGCCTCAAGTCTGCCTCGATTTCGCCTCATTTTTGCATGGAAACTTATGTAATTTTCAACAAATAACTTTGTTTTAATAAAATAATGAATTTCTGTATGATTTTATTGCATTTTGCACAAGAAAATATTGGTGACAGGTGGCACCCGGTCACTCACATTTTCGTGACCGGTCACAGTATTATTACACTAAGTCAAAATGGAAAAACATTAAGCACGTCACAAAACGTAATATATTGTTTTTCTGTCATAATTAATCATGGAGAATCTAAATATATATAGTTTATTAATAGTAACACTAATATTAAGATCATTAACTTCAGTTCAAAATTGCCACATCCTTTTTCAAAAATTTCCCTAAGTCATATTAATACAACCAATACCAACTGTTTTCCAGCGCAGATTTAATTACAAATGATTTCAGTTATTATCAAAAGCGTATTTAAATTACATATATATATATATAATTAGAGTAGTAGTAGTAGTAGTAGTAGTAGTAGTAGTAGTAGTAGTAGTAAGAGTTACAGTAGTAGTAGTAGTAGTAGTAGTAGTAGTAGTAGTAGTAGTAGTAGTAGTATCTTACTACTACTACTACTACTACTACTACTACTACTACTACTACTCTAACTCTTACTACTACTACTCTAATTATATATATATATATATAATCAGAGAAGTAGTAGTAGTAGTGAGAGTTAGAGTAGTAGTAGTAGTAGTAGTAGTAGTAGTAGTAGTAGTAGTAGTAGTAAGAGTTATAGTAGTAGTAGTAGTAGTAGTAGTAGTAGTAGTAAGAGATAGAGTAGTAGTAGTAGTAGTAAGAGATAAAGTAGTAGTAGTAGTAGTAGTAGTAGTAGTAAGAGTTAGAGTAGTAGTAGTAGTAAGAGGAGAGTAGAGTGGTAGTAGTAGTAGTAGTCTAGTAGTAGTAGTAAGAGTTAGAGTAGTAGTAGCAGCAGCAGCAGCAGTAGTAGTAGTAGTAGTAGTAGTAGTAGTAGTAGTAGTAGTAGTAGTAGCAGTAATAGTAAGAGTTAGAGTAGTAGTAGTAGTAGTAGTAGTAGTAGTAAGAGTTAGAGTAGTAGTAGTAGTAGTAGTAGTAGTAGTAGTAGTAGTAGGTAGTAGTAGTAGTAGTAGTAAGAGTAGTAGTAGTAGTAGTAAGAGTAGAGTAGTTAATTGTAAGAGTTAGAGTAGTAGTAGTAGTAGTAATATAGTAGTAGTAGTAGTAGTAGTAGTAGTAGTAGTAGTAGTAGTAGTAGTAGTAGTAGTAGTAAGAGTTAGAGTTAGAGTAGTAGTAGTAGTAGTAGTAGTAGTAAGAGTTAGAGTAGTAGTAGTAGTAAGAGTTAGAGTAGAAGTAGTAGTAGTAAGAGTTAGAGTTATAGTGGTAGTAGTAGTAGTAGTAGTAGTAGTAGTAGTAGTAGTAGTAGTAGTAAGAGTTAGAGAAGTAGTAGTAGTATTAGTAAGAGTTAGAGTAGTAGCAGTAGTAGTAGTAGTAGTAGTAGTAAGAGTAAGAGCAGTAGTAGTAGTAGTAGTAGTAGTAGTAGTAGTAAGAGTTAGAGTAGTAGTAGTAGTAGTAGTAGTAGTAGTAGTAGTAAGAGTTAGAGTAGTAGTAGTAGTAGTAGTAGTAGTAGTAGTAGTAGTAGTAAGAGTTAGAGTAGTAGTAGTAGCAGTAAGAGTTAGAGTAGTAGTAGTAGTAGTAGTAGTAGTAGTAGTAGTAGTAAGAGTTAGAGTAGTAGTAGTAGTAGTAAGAGTTAGAGTAGTAGTACTAGCAGTAAGAGTTAGAGTAGTAGTAGTAGTAGTAGTAGTAGTAGTAGTAGTAGTAGTAGTAGTAGTAGTAGTAGTAGTAGTAGTAGTAGTAGTAGTAAGAGTTAGAATCTTATATGCAACACAAACAGGACATACTATGCAACACAAACAGGACCATGTTACTATGCAACACAAACACGACATATATTATATATATACATATATATATATATAATATATATATATATAGAGAGAGAGAGAGAGGAGAGAGAGAGAGAGAGAGAGAGAGAGAGAGAGAGAAAGAAAGAGAGAGAGAGAGAGGAGAGAGAGACAGAGAAAGAAAGAAAGAGAGAGAGAGAGAGAGAGAGAGAGAGAGAGAGAAAGAAAGAGAGAGAGAGAGAGGTTTGCCTCGCTAGTTGCAAAAGCAAAGGCAAGCAGAAGAAAGCAATGCAAACGAAAATAGTCTAGCAAGAGGCCATCGCAAATGATTAAGAATGGCTACCTTCACTGATTGGCAGATGCACCACCTGGGGACGAATAAAAGGAAGAAGAAACCGCTCATGCACCTAACAGAAATTTTTTTTTTGTTTTCGCATTTCTTGTCATTTTTGGTTTTCTTTCATTCCTTCAAAGAGATGAGCGACAGCGAGAGTGTTGATGAAGCCAGTAGGGAGGAGACTAAAGATTGGGATGAATATTATGAAGATAAATCAGAATCAGTAGTCAAAAGAGATAAGATTGAAGATAAAATTGAAATACATAAGAATAAAAAAGTGAAATAGAAAACATAATCGATGTACTATACTCTCGCTTAAATTCAGTTGACGAAAGATTGGAAGTTATTGAAGAGAACAATAAAAGGAAGGAAAAAACAAATAAAACAAAACGAAAGAGAAAGAGAAATGAGGATAATAAAAAGAAAGAAATGAAATTGCTTGATAGTTGGCTTCTAGCAAAGAAACAGATATTATCTTTAAACGAAGAAGAGTATGCCAGAAATTTGATTGAAAACGGAAAATCTTTTGAAGATGTATTATTTGAATGGAATACATATCAAAAGACAATTCAAAATAACTGAGTTGTCTTGTTTGTGTTGTGTGGTGTCTGCCTACCCGCTCACCTCTCCTCAATCAACACTGCACACACTCACACAAGACGATATAATTTTTTTTATTAGTAAAAAAGCAATGTTGTTGTTTTGGGTAGTCCAAAATAATGACTCTACCTCCAAAACAAAGGATTAGAATACCTCATTAGAATACATTGAACTGCTTCCAGGCACCACCCACACATGTGTTTTGTGCTTTTTTGATGTGTGGGTAGGCGATGCCACCGAAGAAGAAGACCACCGCTCCCGCTCCTGAGCCTGTGTCTGAGACTGCACCTACTGAGCCAGCACCTACTGAGCATGCACCTAATGAGCCAGCCGACCAGAAGCATCAGGCCTTGGTAGAAGGAAAGCAGGGCAATGCGGAAAATTCGTTTGACTTGGTTAGGCCGAAAAAGTGCAAAGCCAAATCTCCTTCAAAGTATAGGGAAGGAAAGAAGTGCTATGTTTCTTTTGTTAGCGACCACAAAAAGCCAAACATCATACATGATGCAGCGGACGCCAATGATACAACTCGTGTAAAAGCAATCGAAATGATATGCCCCGGCGATCCAGATTTGTACTTTGTCGCAATAGGTGTCGATAACATTGTGAGAGTGTTTCATTCGTGGTCGGCACTTAAAAACTATTACATCCTGGATAAGGTGCCTTACATTACCAAGTTATGTGATGACAAACGAGAATAAACTACAAATCCAGCACCTCCTTCTTCTTTCGGACTCTGGCACTCGTACGCACATTTGAGTAGTCATTTTGTTCTCTATTCAGTAAATGCTTTGTTTGATTTTCCTTTGTTAATTTTTTTAATTCTTTATTAATATCCGGTTCGTCTTTTGTGTTGTCCGGTTCCTCTTCGGCGGCCTCGGTCTTTAACAAGTGTCGGGGCGGTACTATATCATCATTTGTTAATATAATCCGGTAGCCCCTACGGCCTTTTACTTTATATATTTGTTTGCTCCAAGTCTTACCGCCCTTTTCTAGTATATGTTTTTTGTTAAGTTTTCTAACCTTGTCTCCCTCTTTGAAATCAAATAAATTCTTATCCACATAATGTTCTTGCTTGTTGGTATCAGCGCCGTTAAATACTTCAATCGGTGAGGCTTTAATTGTTGAGTGTTTCTTTTTGTTATAATAATAAACAACATCTTCAATGTAATTTATCCAATCAAAGTTGTCATTATAAGCCCATATAAGAGTTCTTACAAATCTATCAACAATACCTAATGAGTTATGGTCTCCCACTTCAACCTTTAAATGATTAATACCATTATTATCCATCCATTCTCCAACCGCTCCCTTAAATTCACCACCGCTGTCTGAGATAAATGCCTTGGGCTTTGGTAGTTTTTTGAGTGCTTCTAAGACCGTAGTTGAAAACTTATTTTTTGACGGGACGGCATAAGCATACCGACTATGAATATCAATCCAAATCAAAGCAAAATTACGATTTTTATTTTTGGTTGCGACTTTTGTCATATCCATTAAATCAATATTTACCATATCTAAAACTTTATCTGCCCATATTGTTGTGCCCCTTGTTCTGGGCTTTGTCTGCCGAAATATTTCCTGTGTTGTATCTTTTTTTTCTTCCTCTGTTGGTTCGCCTTTTGGAGTATCTTCTAGTTGCGTATCCTTATCCTGTGCATTAATATTAGCAGTCGTATGTTTGTTGTCCATTAAAATTTAAGAAATACTTTATCTGCCTCTTGATATTTTTCTTTACTCTTTGGTGTATTGTTACATAGATTGACTGATATTTTTTCACTTCGTTTTTTGCCGCCTCGCTGTTTTCCGCCTGTTGTTTCATAATCTTCACTTTTTTCACTCTCACTTTCTTCTTCTTCTTCGCTGTCATTCTCTGCCTTCTTGGGTTGTGGTGCTTTCTTTGCGGTTTTCTTCTTAGGCTTTTTAGCATTCTTTTTTATCTTTCTAAGCATATGATCAGCAATAACCTCAGACATATCGATTCCGCTGACGCTGTCGCTTTCGTCTTCTACGATTTCGGGTTTTGCCAGTATTTCCTTAGCAACACTTAACTCAGCATCAGTTTCAATTATTTCATCTATTGTCTTATCTTTCAGTTTCCCCTTCTTGCGGAGCCGTTCGCGAGCCCATTCATCCTTTCGCCGTTCAGCATTTTCTCTATTTGCTTGAACAGCCTTCTTCCAATTTTCCTTTGATGCTTCCTTTGGCGGCATAATTTAGATATGTTTTTAATCTTTGTTGCTATAATTTAACAAAAATCAAATTAATTTTTTATAATTAATTAATATAATGTCGCAATATAAATCATTACTTGGCCTTAATGAGTTGGCAGTCGATAGTCTAAACATACTTAACTTAGATTTAACCAACACAAACATAGTCGGTTTAAACACAGACAGAGTGCCAGAAGATGGCGACCCCGTAAATCTTTATTTTACCGATGTGCGATTCGATACACGACTGGCTACCAAAAGCACAACTGACCTAAAAGAAGGACTTAATTATTATTGGACTGATAACCGTTTTGACACACGTCTCGCTTTAAAATCAACAACTGACCTAAAAGAAAGACTTAATTATTATTGGACTGATAACCGCTTTGACACACGTCTCGCTTTAAAATCAACAACCGACATCAAAGAAGGAAAAAATTTATACTATACAGAGCAACGAGTAAGGGACAACGACGAAGTCAAAGCCTCAACTCAACACCGCTCTAATACGTCCAATCCGCACCAAACCAGTTTATACAATCTGATTGACACTAACATATCTGCACCAGTGGTCGGTCAATACTTAACATACAACGATGTAGATGGTAAATGGAGGAATACCACCCTCGGTTCAATTGATACACTTTCAGATGTAGTCATAACCGCACCAATAGCCACTAATAGTTATCTCACATATATTCAATAAACTGGGTAAATAAAACATTTCCGATAAATGTTGATGAATTCGGTAATATTAGTATGGGCGGATATTTGAATATAACAGGAGTAAATTTACTGAATACAAAAGATGTTGATGGATATTTGAACATAATGATAATAATAATAAAGTTTCAGCAGGTGGAAGTATAGATAGCCACAGCGATGTGACAATAACAGGCTTCCCCGCAGATAATCAATTACTCATTTATAGCACGGGGCAATGGAGAAATACGACTTCACCCTTTCTGAGGTTAGACGGCACTGCCAGTATGACGGGAGGACTAAATATGGGCGGTTTTGATATTTCAGGGGCTTCTACGTATAATGGAATTAATCTCGCTAATCTCGCAGTTGATGGTTCGGTGGTCAAACTAACAGGAGACCAAACCATAGGAGGAATTAAAACATTTAGCAGTATAATAAATGCGAGTGCTGGTCTTGATATGAAAAGTCAAAACATTACAAATGTAAATCAACTAAATGGCAGGTCTATCACAACTTGGCTATCAGAGCATGATGCGAACACGCGAAAGTGTCGGCGAGTGGAAGTATTGATACTCATAGTGATGTGATTATAACAACAGCGTCAGATAATCAAGTAGTCATTTATAGCATTGGACAATGGAGAAACACAAACTTACCCTTTCTTAGATTAGACGGCACTGCTAGTATGACGGGAGGACTAAATATGGGAAATCAAAATATAACAAATGTAAATCTTGTTGATGGTGTGGATGTTTCTGTTCTTGATACTTCGGCAGTTAAAACCTCAGGAAACCAAACCATAGCAGGAATTAAGACATATAGCAGTGGTGTTGAAATAACTGGAAATTCAATAAATTCAACAACAAAGGGAACTTTCATTGTTTTCAATTCTACCAGTAATATCGGGTCTATTGCTAGTTTGGATATGAAAACAAAATACGTATTATAATTTTGAAATTTCAGCAAAAAAAAAAAGTTTTATTATTGATGGGACGATTGTTTCGTGGTTTAATGCTACTGGCTTAGATTGTAATAGCAGCAGGATTGTTAATCTAGGAGCACCACAAAATGCGAATGAAGCGGTAAATAGGCAATATCTGGATGACAATTGCGTAAAACTAACAACAGACCAAACCGTAACAGGAAGTAAAACATTTAATGGAGCGAGCACTGTGATAAAATATCTAACTTTAACACAAACGGCTGATTTTAATAATCAAGTTATCATTAATGGTGGAAATATAACATATAATGGGGCGAGGATATTAAATCAAAATGGAGGAGACATATTCTTTTCACAGACATCAGGTGATTATCAATATTTCTTATTTACTCTAAATACTGCTACAAGTGGAACCGCAGACCAAAGAGGTTATGTATTCACGAATGTAGCATTTGATGTAAAAGGGGCGGGACTTTATATTTCAACACTTTTGGATAATAAAAGTGCTTTATCTGACATTGTCCGTTTTAACAATGCTGGTGGTATGCGATTTTATGGTGCCTTAGATATGAATTCAAACAACATAACAAGTGCTGGAACAATTACTTCAACCGCAGGAATAACTAGGACAACATTAACAACTAGTGGATTATTAACATCAAATGGAGGATGTAAGTTATCTATTCAAAATGGCAATGACGGGACAAATGCTTATGGAATATTTATGTGGGATGAAGCAGACTCAAACTGGGGAATATATATGGCGACTGCTGGGGGTGCTAAATCATTAAGTGGAGGAACATCGGTAGCTGATACAAGTATTACCGCTCATGCTATTAGATTTAGAAGTGGAACTCTTGCTACTAATGGTTTTATATGGGAAAATGCCAATGAACAATTGTTAATGTCATTAAATGGTTCAACTGGGACTTTATGGATAAAAGAATTACTAATAGTAAATGCGGGTATATCTACAACCACATTAACAACGAGTGATAAATAACAACATCACTAGGAAGACCGATAATCATAGGCAACTCAACAAAAGGAGTAGGAGCAACTGGTGGCTTAGAATTATATGGAACAGAAGGAAATGCAAATGGCCCACATATTCAAGCATTCGTTCATACATCAGTTTATCCCATTCCAATTATTGAATTATAGTCAGGACAATATTGCTTTAAGTTTTGAAAGTTATTGGGAGGGAGGTGGCTGGAAATCAAGCGACCCAGGCTCAAACTTTCAAATATACAAAATGAGTGATAAACTCGCTTTTAACTACAAATCAGGAGTATCACTTGGAGGAGCCATAGCATTTAGCGAGGCGGTGAACATAAGCAATGCGGGAGATGTCATCATCCCAACAGCATCCAGCGGTTCTTTAACATTGAGAAAAAGATCAAGTCCATATAGTTACGACCCGCAAATATTTTTTAAATCGGGAGGATATACGAATTATGGCATAATTGTTTCAGCAACTGGTGTCCTTCATGCTTGGACTACTTCAAACTCTACGGCTGAGCCTTCTGGTGCTTATAATTATGTTCCACTTAATGGTGCTTGGACATACTCATCGGACAGGAGGCTAAAATCAGATATTAAAACATTGAACTGCGGGGATTGTTGCGAGAAACTAATGAAAATAAATTGTTGTTCATATTATTTGAAATCAGACGAAAAGAAAGAACAAATGAACCACGGATTTATTGCGGACGAAGTAAAAAAAATATTTCCTGAATTTGTATTTGAAGGTGGAATGAAAGCGGATGATGGAAATGGAAATCTTGAAAGTATAACATATACTAATTTTATTCCGATATTGGTCAGCGCTTTTCAACATTTAACGGAAAAGGTAGTTAATTTAGAAAAAGAAAATAAAACTTTACTTAATATATTACAAGACCAAGCAAATCAATTGGCAGAAATACGAGCAGTCGCGCTTCCTCCTAATGCCACAATAATACAACTAGACTTCACAGACCACCGCCTATTATGGATATGGATGGCGAACTAACTCCCGAATTAAAGTCTCGTGTTCTTGAAGTAGAACTAAAGACTGAGGAAAAAAAAATAGAGCACGAATTGGAAGATAACTGGAATTGTTGTTGTATAAAAAATAGGCCAACCGACAGCAGACTTATTAAATACTTATTTCAAACGGGTATCATTATTGCCATTATAACCCTTTGTATCGTGAGGCTATCTAAAAAGAACTTACCTTGTGAGGTTGCTAATATTTATGTCGGAATTTTGACTTTACTCATAGGAATTTGCCTTCCATCACCTTCTTCAAGTAAGAAGTGAGCACTCGTACAAATGTATTTTATACCATGAACTATCGCTGGCACAGATTAAAGGAACAGCATCATCAAAACTAACACACCCATCACTCATAGGCTTATACACACATTTAAATTTAGTTTCAATACCTTGCTTTATACAATAAACACACTCATCTCGCTTTGTTTGATTTACTCTGCTATAAAAGTCGCAGGCTGTCCGACCTAACACAGAGCATACAAATAATAATATTAATAACATTTTTTATATTATATATTATATAATTTATGAGTGAGTTCAAATACCAAAAGATTATTTTTCTGAGTAATGATTTTGTGGGTAAATCATTTAACAAGAACATTCAAATGTCATTTACACCCACCAAAATGAATGTTAAGTTTATTCACTACTATAACGACCAAACAGAGACAAAAACCAGAATTCTTTATATGGACAGAATTGGAATTACCGGCACATTCGCAGATAGTAATATAGCAAACATTTCAAATCTCAGTTATAATTTGGGTGTAGTGGGTTGGTCTGACGGACAATATACATTTAAAGTCCTTGAAATTGACAGCGGAAATATTGATACAGGAAATTTAGCGGGAAGAATTGTTATCGCTTTGGAATTTTTGGCTTAGAATATATACAATGGAGAAGTTGAATAACGTGAAGGTGAAACCAGTGAAGCAGGAAGGCGAAGGAAACAAAAAAGCAAAAGGTTATAAATTATTTAATGAAACCTTCGCAAATATATTTCTATTCGCCCGTAAGAAAAGTGGAAAAACAACAGCACTCTTTGAAATACTGAAACGAACTACAGACAGAAAAACCGTATTGTCATTATTGCTTGAACAATACACAAGGACTACATTTATAAAGCAATGGTAAAGCACTTTAAGAACAAGGGAAACCAAATGGCGGTATATACCTTTCTTAAATCAGATGGTGTGAATGTCATTGATTATGAGTTAGACAAACTTGACAGAAATCTCCAGCATGCTGGAGATAACGAACAACAAGAAGGTGAAATTAAACAGGATGATAAAGAACCGATGGAAAAACCACAATTTTTATACTTTGGAAAAGAAAAGAAACAGATAAAGGATGCACCAAAAGAACGACCGAGCAAGTATATTTCGCCAGAGGTTGTTTTTGTTTTGGACTATTTAGGAAGTGGATTAAGAGACAAGTCCGTAAGTGATTTGTTAAAAAAGAACAGACACTATAAAAGTAAGGTGATTATGTCAAGCCAGTATCTTAACGACCTACGGCCAGAAGCCATTAAACAATTAGATTATTTATTAATCTTTCCAGGCCAATCTCGGGACAAAATGGAACTCGTGTATAAACACTTGGACTTATCTTTGATTTTGATTACTTTCTGGGAAAATATCACGAGGCTACAAAGGAGAGATTTAATTTTCTTTATGTTTCAAGTGTTGATGATGAATTACGGAAGAATTTCTCATTAAAATTTTTATAAAAATATCTTAAAGAATTATTTTTTTACTTATTACAATGGTAGTAGAAACAAGTCGTGTTGAAGTCATCCAACAATCGGCAAACGAACAATTAACTCAAGCACAAATATGGCAGGAGGTAAAAAGAAAACTGGACGGAAGAAGAAGCAAGGAGGCAAGGGGCAGGCTGGCGGTAAAATTAATTGGCAAAAAGTGGGGAAAACTGCCTTGGCTGTTAATAAATTCCTTCGTGATAACAAAGTAATCTCTAGAAATGCTGGAGCCTTAAGCAGTATTGGAGTGCCTTATGCTGGGTCTGTCCAAGCCACAGCTTCAAAACTGGGGTATGGTAAGCAGAGAGGACGAGATGCACTTAAATTTTGAAAATAGAATATTGAAACGAAATAATTTTTTTTTTGTTAATATAAAATGGTTGCGAAAACCAAGCGAATAAAAAAGACAAAAAAACTGGGGTATGGTAAGCAGAGAGGACGAGGTGCACTTAAATTTTGAAAATAGAATATTGAAACGAAATAATTTTTTTTGTTAATATAAAATGGTTGCGAAAACCAAGCGAATAGAAAAGACAAAGGTGACCACCGCGGGTTTATAGGAATAAGAGCGGGAAGCCGTATATTATCCAGAAGGGTAAAAAATATTATTTTAATTTTTGTAATAAAACAAATGATATGAGCACACTTCAAATTGTTAAATTTTTTATGAAATACTTAAGCAGACCGAATAAGCCACGCGAGCGTGGCGATACTCCAAAAGCAAAGAAAAAAACAAAGAAGGAAGACTTAAGAAAAGTCCAGAACCTTTCTAAGATTGAGCAGAATACAAGAACAGCAATTCAAGACCACTTAGACAAACTCAGAAAGGAAAAGTATGAAGGTATTGAAGCCATAGAGAAAAAGGAAAAGACAGCAAGGGAGGATTTAGAAGAGGAGAAGAAGAGGCAAGAAAGAAAAGACATAGCCGATGCTAAGGACAGACAAGATATAAAGGACAGGGAACATAAAAGAGAACTGGCGGAGATTAAGGAAAGACAGGAAGAAAAGGATAGGGAACAGAAGAAGGAACAACGACTTATTTAGGAACTAAATGCTGAACGACTATATAGACAGGGATTATTGACGGCTCCAGTTGCCCAGCCGATTATAGCGAAACCGAATCGCCCTTCAACTATAAATAAACTAAAGAAAACCGCAACTTCATCTTCCCCAAAAATAACTGATATAACTGACAAAGTAAATAAACAAGAAAAAGATTTGGAAGAAGAAAAGAGACGAAGAATTATTGATGAAATGTTTTCTGAGAAAACGAGAAAAAAACGTGTCAAAAATGAAAAAATCATACAATAATAAATCACCTTAAAAGAGCAGGCATTAATATCCCTATCATAAAAAACAAAGGTTCAAACGACTACGTCACTAGTTTAAAGAGATGGTTATACACACAAAAAATCACTGAAAACATATCATCGGCAGAAGATGGATGGGATAAACTAGAACGATTTACAACAAAAATGATTGCTAAAAATGAAAGCAAAAAAAAGGAAGAAAAAAAAACTCCTGTAAATAGCACTCTATCGCCAATAGACCCGCCACGTTTTGAAACTTCGGATGCTAAACAACTTATATTTGAAATGACAAATACACAACCAGCGGAGACACAACCGACGTATGTAGCACCACCCCGAGCACAAGTTCTGCGGAGCCACAGTAACCAGAGCCAGAGCAACCAGAGCCACAGCAACCAGAGCCAGAGCAACCAGAGCCACAGCAACCAGAGCCAGAGGAGCCACAGCCACAGCAAGAGGGAGAGGGACGGGGACTAATGACTAATGAAATAGATGACATAATGAAAAAATATGGATGGTATCTCGGAGCGATAGCAAGTGATGAAATCTACAAGTTGAAGCCAGGAAGCAGAAAGCGATACGGATTTATTATGAATACCGACCCTAGCAACAAAAAAGGACAGCACTGGATGGCAGTATGGATAAGTCTAGATAAAGACAGGAGTGTTGAAGTGTATGACCCTTTAGCACTTTACGAGCCGACGGAAGACTTTCAACAACAAATGAAACAACTAATAGATAAAAGCCACCCCGATAGTTATTTATTAATGAAAGTAAATAAGGTAAAAGAGCAGAGTGATACTTCAGACACATGTGGATGGTTTGCTATGCGTTTTTTAATGGAGCGGGTTAAAGGAGTGCGGTTTAAATTTGCCAGTGGCTATACAGACTTAAAAGAAGAAGAAGCGGAAAAATTAAAAACACAGAATGGGTATGGTTTTGACACCTATTTGTAAATTCACACTCTCGCTACGCTTTTCGTGAATCTCCAACGTGTTGGAGATAATTTACAAACTTCATTTTGAAAAAAATATATTTAATAATATAGGAAACGATATCTATCTATTATATATAATAGATCAACCGCACGAAAGTCGAAGACGAAAGTGCGGAGTTTTGAATATCAATGGAGTATAAGGGAGGAAGAAGTTCGGGTATCTATTACATAAATAGTAAAAATAGAATAACAGGCACAGACAGCGACTTTACACACGAAGTCAATATGAAGGGGTTAGACAATCCCACACATCGTAAAATATTACATATCTATGTTCCAAAATCGTATTACTCTGTCGCCAGTCCTTACAATACTTTTACATTATCCGAAGACGGATATGAGGCTTTAATTACGATACCTGAGGGCAACTACACAATGAACAATCTAAAAAATAAACTAGCCGAGGTGCTAACCGCAGACAGCCCAAATAATTATACGTATGTGGTATCCAGTAATAATACCAACATTAGCCCAGAAGATGGAAAATTAACATTCAGCGTGTCAGAGAATAAAGGAATTCAACCGCGGTTTATATTTGGTGATACCCGTATTCACGAGGTCATGGGGCTTGATAGAAATTCAACATATTTCTTCGCCAATCATTTTATTAAATCGCCAAATCTAATTATTCTAACTGGTGAAAAAACTTTATATCTTCAATCGGATTTGGTAAATGAAGGAGATAATCACGTGCTACAAGAAATATACACTGCCAACGAAACTCCTTTTGGGTCTGTCATCTATGACGGCTCTGGAAGCGAATACGGGAAAACATTATCGTCAAGTTCGAATAATGTATTTAGGTTTTACTTGACGGATGAAAATGACCAAGCGATTAATCTTAATGGTTTGGGAGTCGTTATGACTTCATTAGTTTATTGTGAAACTAATTATTTTAGTTTATTTCATTCATTCTTCAATTCGTTGAAATCAAAGTGAATTAATTTTTGATTTAATTATCTTTTCTATAAATATACACTGGTGAATTAGTTAATTTACACTACTTCAAAAACAAAAACAAAAAATGCCTGTCCAATACGGAGGAGAACTAGTCCATCAGACTAAGGAACTGCTCACTGGTAAGTATGAATTAACCAAACTTACCACTCGTGAAGGCTCGCAACTTGTCGCACTTACTACTGCTGGTGGTATGGAAAACACCTTTGAAATTCCTACTCGTCCTTTGAACCTTGCGAGGAGTGTGTTGCGATTTACTTACACTCCGTCTGCTCCAGGTGCTGGCGGTCGCTACAATCGTATCTATATGGATTGTCTGTCTATGATTAAACTATTGAATTGCGAAGCCGAAGCGGGCAGTATTTGTGTAATCTTCAACATGTGGGAAACTACACAAAGGTTATATGGAAACCAAAAATTAAGTATGAAAAATTTATGGCACTTGAAAATCATGGTGCTGGTGTGGGTAGCGGTGCTATGCTTCAAAAGTGTAATGCTGGAAAAGTTGAAATTGGAACCGTAGCGGAAAGAGCGGCAATTACTGCTGCAGGCAATACTGCAGGATTGGTCGCTGCAGTTCAAGGATATTACAAAGTGCCACTTGTTAATGCCTGCCGTAATAATGATACCGCTCTCGCCGATAGCACTGGGGGGATTATAGTTTGGTTAATGTTCCTTTTGAGGAGGCTAAGTATTTTGAAGATGGAACTGCCAATGGTGCCAACCCTGCTATTAATGTTAAGTTTCCTTTGGGTATGCTGTTTGGCACTATTTTTGAACTGGATAAGACTATTGGATTTAATGAAATTTTGGATATGCGGATTGTGTGGGCTGAAACCAACCGCTCTTCATTCTATGGCACTGCTAGTTCTATTTCCACTGGTGCTGCCGCTACTACCGCTGGTGCTATCGTATCTAACCTAAATCTATTCCTTGCTGTTGAGACTGACCCGAATGTCATCCTCGGTGTCCAGCAAAAGATTGCGGGTGAAGGCTTTCCATTTAAGATTGAGTATCCTATCGCTTGGAAGCAAAGTCTTCAAACAAACCAACAGAACTATGTTATTAAGATGAACCGCTCGCAGGGTGAAAGAATTCGTCGTATTTATACTTCCGCCTTTCATTTCACTGAGAGTGCTAATACTTCTTTTGATAACGACAACAGATCTGGCGTAAAGGTTTTAAAATACTATACAACCCTTGACGGCTCTCGTCTCCAGCAGTTTGATATTGACACAAAGGAAAATGAGGACTATATGATTTTGAAGGATAAGTTGAAGGGAAGTGCTATCCTAAACAGAGATGTCTATCATTACAACTGGTTCCATGTAGATACTTGGGACAATAACCGCCCGCTGTGCGATAAGGACACCGACGGCTATGAGGTGAGCGGTTTAAGCCTAGACACTGAGAGGCGATATGAATTCGTTTCAAATACAGGTAATTATGCGAGTGGTGTAGGCATAACTAATCTTAACCATTACACATTCGCATTTCTTCAACGTAGTGTGCTTGTTAAGGGAGTTGAAATTTGGATGAGTTGATATTTATCAACTACACTTTCATTCAATGTTGAATTTTAAATGAAAATTCAACATAACGCTCATTCTCGCTAATCTCAAACATGTTTGAGATATTAATAAAAATCGTGAAAAACAAAAAGAGAAAAATTTTAGAATAAGTGATAGTGCGACAGCACGAAACGCGTTTCTAAAAAAATTAATAGATAAAATATTTTTTTCTCGTATAATATAGGAAAACGACGTTTGAGAATAAGAGAGAAATCTGTCGAAGACAGATAGAATCGCAATTCTCAAATATCAATGAAAACTCACCAGAGAAACTTAATCGCAGAAAATCCGGACAGAGAATTTATAAATGTCAAAGTTGGATATGATGGTGATATTGAAACAAATACTTCAAAAACCGCTTTTAGTGAAGCAGTAGTAGGTCAATTAACACCAGTTTTACAGGAAATCTTTCCATATACCATTATACTAGGATATGGACAAAAACAGAAACAAAATCATCTGTGTCATTTTTGAATAATACGGCAACATTAACAACTCAAGCGGATGCCACGGCGGATGCTAGACTGGTAGTAAAAGGAGAATAAAATATAGAACTGGAACGGGTGTCCTCGCCCGCTTTACTGCTATATGGACAACGGATGATACAAAAGATTACTATTCATATATTGGAATAGGAAATGAACTCGTTGATGGATTTTATTTCTATCAAAATAGAGCAGGAATGAATATTGCGCATTGTAAAGGAGGTGTCGTAGATTATATTGACCAAGCAGACTGGGATGACCCGTGCGATGGAACTTCGGCTATGCCAGAAGTAGTTTGGAGCAGAGGAAATGTATTTCAAATTCAATTTCAGTATCTTGGGTTTGGTGCTATCAAGTTTTATATTGAAAATCCCATAACAGGATTATTTCAATTAGTTCATATGATTGACTATGCGAATGCTAATACTGGTGTAAGTCTGCGAAATACGACATTACCCTTTACAGCAGTAATGAAAAATGATGCAGCAACTGGAATACAAACTCTTAAAACAGCGAGTGCCAGTTTATTCATTGCGGGGTCAAATACTATTAATACCAGCATAACAAACGAAGTGGAAGGAAGTAAAGCATCAAACACCACTGAAAGTCCTATTATTAGTATAGGAAGCAAAGCGGTATTTGATGCGGGCGGTGCTAATTTGACAAATTATTCAAATGTTTATCCAACTTTGATAAGTATTACAAATGAAGATACTAAGTCGAATGTTGTCAGAATGGTATTAAATGGAACACTAACTGGAGCAGGTTTTGCAGATGTTGATTCTAAGTATTCAATTGTAGATACTGACACAAAGGCGAGTGCTATCGCAAACGGGTCAACAATTTTTAAACTGTATGTAAATAGTGCTTCAACTCAACAAATCAATCTTAGAAGTTATGATATATACCTATCGCCGAGTGATGTATTAACTTTTACACAGAAGTCTGTCTCTGCTGGTGGAGGAGGAAATGTCAATATTATCGCTAACTTCGTAGAAGACCAATGATATTTGACAATTTCACTTCTATCTGTCTTCGACAGATTTCTCGTTTATTGTCAAATATCGTAAACCATTAAAGTAAAAGTTAAAAGCAAAAAAAAAAAAAAAAATGGAAAGCGATGTATCATCAGAGATATTTTTTACCGCATCTTTGTTATTAAAATAAGGTTGTTGAATTGAATATTCAAGGTATGGTTTATCAATCTTAGCGACATCTTCAATTTTCATGTTTTATACTTACCATATTGAAGAAAAATGTCCGCTTCGTTCTGTGCTATCTCTTCACCAACATTAGCCTTGATTTCGGTAATTCCTGTCTCTTTTAAATCAGTCTCCTTACCGCCTACGTCGGTAGCATCCGCCGTAAAAGGTGTGCTTGGTTCTTCGTCCAACACGTTTTCTAACGGAATAACTACTTTCACATTGTCGTCATAATGTTGATTTTGTCTATGTTGATTTTGTTTAAAATCAACATTATCAACACTTGGCTTGTATTGCTCATAGAAAGATACAATGTCAGATTTAGTCCATTTAATTGTCTGCTTTTTAATTTCGCTGTCAAGGTTCCATTTTTCAATTTCGTTTAAGTAGTCCTGTTTGGTGTTCAGGTCAGTCATTGATATATATAATATAAATATTAATTTTTTATAAATATTTTTTTACTTCACTTTTAATATCTGTAAATTTCTCAAACCACGGCTGTTTCATAACCCATTCAAGATATGGCTTATCAATAAGCGCGATATCTTGAACCTTCTTCCCGCGATACTTACCAAATGGAAAAATATCCCTTGGCTTGCCTGCCCGTGCATTTTCAATCATTTGGATTTCGTCAGTAATTATCTTTTTAACATCGGTAAGAGAAAATGTTTCATTTTTTGTTTCGATTGAAAGTTTTTCAAATTTTTCACATAGTCTGGTGAGGGTGGTCATTTGTCTATATAGACTGGTAAAAAGATTTGATTAAAAAAAATTAATTATATTTTTACTTTTGCCTTTAAAATCCGTAAGGCAGTGTAGAGATATGGTTCTCTTTAATCGGCTGTATTACTCTTTTTGTGTAAGCAAATGAAAATATCTTTTTCAAATGTTCGGAGGTAATCGTTTTGTCTTTTTTGTTCCTCGTAATTTTGCTGTGGTTGTGTATTGCTACATTTCCATTCTCAGCCACATTCTTTGCTATGTGCTTTTCTCCTTCTGTCTCCAATAATGCTTCTAATTCCTCATATGCTTTCTTTGATAGTTCTTCGTCCTTTATTCCCAGACCATTGCTTATCACACTAAACATATTTACCAAGTTCAGTTTCCTGCAAGTACGTAGTTCATAGAAAAGCCTTTCAGTTTCATTTTTGTTGTGCCGTCATTTAGTATGTAGCCGTAGGACTTTGGCCCCGAGCCCACAAATGTAGTTATCTTTCTGCTTACTTTTGTCTTTTTGTCTATTAGTTCGTCTATCCATTGTCCTAATAAGTCGCCTGTCGGTATTGTTGTCTGTCCTTGTTTTTCATCAACTGAATATATTATGCTGTCTGCGTCATGATATAATACCCTGTCTCCCAATCTATCCATCATATCATACAATCTCATTTGTGCGTGTGCTGTTGTGAATAAAGCCACACATATGTTTGTGTTGTAGGGGTCTGAAACTTTTTCGGGGTGTAGATTGTAGGATAGTTCAAGGCATTCTTTATTTATCATATTAATTGAGATTTCGTTTATGTCTTTGTCATTTAGTATTTTGTATAATTCTGCCTCACTCCTGACGATTGTCGTCTGTGTCTTGTTGCTTTGTTGTCGAAACTTTCCCCACAGAGAATTCAGACATAGTTTTGCGACTGCCCTCCTTCCTTCATTCTTTTCTATTTTGCTTTTGTCCAACTTGATACCCATCTTTTCCTCATAGTCCTTTATGTAATTTTCTTTTTGTTCCTCCGTTTCCACATTTGACGGGTAGCCACTTGCCTCTTGCTTTACTTGTAGAAAGGTTTTTATGTAGTCTTTGAATAGGGTTGTTGTTTGTTGTTCCCAGTGCCACACCTCATAAACTTTACTGATATTATAACCTTTTTCCATTGCTTTATAAATGAGTGGTCTTGCCCAAGTGCCTGTGAGTGCCCTCTCTGTGTCGTCGTGCTGACATTTGTCCTGTAAGTTTTCCTTTCCACACTTATTACATAAATAATACATCATCTTTCCTCTATCTTGACAGGGTAGGACAGGGTGAATTAGTCCCCTCGGCGGAATCATTTTAACTTTGGCTAATCCAAATGCTGTCTTTTGCTTTATCATTTGTAATGAATGTGTGCTTTTGATTACCTTGTGATGTCCGAGAGGGTAGGGGTCATAAAACATAACAGACGGATAGAGGGAGCATATGTCGATGTATTTGGCGTATTGTTGTTCATTCATTGCACTCCAATATAAAGATAGAGCATTTGTCCTTCCCCCAAACATTGCATGTCGTGGGTTAATTGTCTCTTGCTCCATTAATGTCTCTTCTATGTTCCTTTTGAATTCCTGCTTTACTCTTATTCTGTTCCACTTACAACCCCATATTGTTATTAAATTATTCACTTCCTCGTGTTGCTTTATTAAAGTTTCCCGTCGTTTTGTTTCCTTGTATAATTGTCCAAATGTCTTATTAACAGATTGCTCTTTATTCATTTGATTGCCGTCATAACACTCAGGACATCCGTGCCAGTAGCACCCATGAAACTCATATGCAGTTTTTGTCTTTGGGTCATATCCGTCTAAGTATGCCTTACCTGCGCCTTTTAAATATATCATTTTTTCTTTTCCATTTAATCCGTGCTGTATGGTTGTATTGTCTTTCTTCTCTCTGTATGATAGCCACTCCACGCACATACGGCTCGTTTTTGTTTTGTCTGTTCTGTGTGTTGGTATGACTGCTATGCTATCTGTCTGCATATAGATTGCTTTATATAATGCCATAAAGGTAGATGCGATAGTTGTGTATTGGAATGGGTCTATGCCGAATTCTAGAAAACTCTCTCTAAATTTCATACACCCCCTTCTCAATATATCCACATCACTATGACAATATGCTTCCATTTCTTTTTTGAAATCAAACACTTTGTCCTTCTGTTCTTCATACCATTTCAGAAATTCTTGTCGTTTATGTTTTGAAACGTGTTGTAGCCGTAATAGTCCTTGTCTGGTATAGCCCTACATAATTCTGATTTGTCTCAGTATTGAAGAAGTCAGGGAAAAATCCTTTCTTTAATCATCTAAACCAAAAGTCTCAGGGAAATCAGACAGGGGCATAGTTAAGAGATAGACTATCAATAAACCTAATCTTACCCACAGCCATCATCATAATCTTACCCCCTTGATACATGACAAATGGTGAAATGTTTTTTCTGTCAACCATTTAAGCACAAACTGACAATCATAACCCCTCGCATTATGTGCTATGAATGTGAAGTTCTTGTGTTGATTGCCAAATGCCCAATTACAAAACTCGTCTATGCTTTTGTGTATGATTGGTGTGCTGTCTGTAAAATACTGACTTTCTGAATGGTTAATGATATGTGAGCCTGTCTCCTTGAGTTGCCTCAAAATCAAAGAATACATATTTATCAGATGGCTTATGTATTTCTTTTTGTTTCATATTACACCTATGCTCAAAGGGTTGTAAGATTTTACAATTTTTACATTTGTCATAACCGCACTTATGTTCGCCTGTGTATGTCTTAGAGCAGTTAAGGCATTTCTTTTTTGTTTCACAAGTGCTTGTGCTGTGATTGTTGAAGCATTCATCATTCGGAAATTTACGATTACATGTTTTGCATTGTTTCCATTTTGTTATGTTGTTATACCCCTTACATCCATCCGTAAGGCATATATTACATTTCGCCACACAGGAATGATTATGCTCATAACCCTTCATACACCGGTCGCAAAAGTTTTGTTTTGATAGAAAGGCTTTCATGCTCACTATGGTGTCGTAATGGTTTTTGGTTTTGAGTATGTATAGGTGTTTGTATGGTTGTTCCTTTTCATCTTTGATTTCAGTTTCATATATTATCTTGTCTGGAAATTCAACAATTGCTATGTCGTATTTTATATGACTGGAAAACACATCTACCTCAGGAAGTCCGCATAAATCGTTTATGACACCAGCCTCCTCGTGTAAAATGTTTGCCAGTTCGTCTTGAATTCTACGTCCATCCTTTATCTGTGAATATTTTTGATGTTTCTCTATCTTTGCTCTAGCAACTACAATAGACCTTGCCAGACATATGTTATCTTTGTTTTTGATTGTTATCACTCCTTTCTTTTTGTAAATGTCGTCCTGTGTTATTGCTTTCAATCTAGCCCCTCCCTCTGGCATCCTTACTCCCATAAAGTTGAAATCAATTGATTCCATTGTTGCCCCTTCCTCATCCATCCACACTTCGTCGTTTGATTGTAAAATCTTTGTAAGTCTTTCTAATATGTCATGTAAGTCAAAGTCTTTTACTTTTACAAGAGAATTTTTTGTTTGTACATTCCACGATTCTGGAATAGCCGATATCCTTACTTGTATTTTGTCGTTTGGATTATATAAAGACTTAAAATCATGCACGATTGTGCCTATCATTTTTATAATATCTTCCAACGAAAACTTTTTAATCTTTTGAGAAAAGTTTTGATTGATTTTTACATTATACAATGACTGCCCCACTGTAAATCGTGTTTCATGTCTTGTCGTATTAATTTATATCCATTGAAGTCAATGACGTTTGGTTCTTCCCTTTTCCTCTCTTTTATTTCCTTTTGTTTTCTGTCGGGCATTACATACTGCTCAGGGTTTGGTAGTGCCCCTCTTGGTGTTGTCATGTCATAAAACCTCTTGCCGTTTGGTGTTTTTTACATAGAAATTGTTTTGCCGTATTTGGAATTGTATGCCCTGTTCTGCGAACTTGTCAAGGTTCCAAGTTTGCCCCCCGTAGTCTATGCTTGACATGTGCTTTTGTTTTTGAAGTAGTCAAAAACAAATTGGTTATATTAGGGTTTTGATTTTTCAAAAATAAAAATAAATATATCTATATAGATATATATATTTTATCTATATACTAATATATATTATATCCTTAACATAAAATTTATATCATTTTTCATAGGGCGATATTTAGTCCTTCAACGAGCCTCTGGAGTTGTTTCATCCTTGCGAGGTCAACCTTCTCCTTTTCCCTTTTCTCCTTTGCTTTCTTCAATATGACCTCCTTGTTCTTGTAGTAGTAGTCCTTAGCCCTCTGCTGTGCTTTCTGTTTGTTTTTTATATCATAAATTTTCATTCGTTCTGAATTTCTTTGCCGGATTTCTTCGTCTGTAAATACTTTGGTTCTACCCATCGTATATTATTTATACATGTAATATAATATTTCATTTCTTTAATAATATTTATTCTTTTACTTACCAACTTTCAATACAGAGCACATTTGTTTTTTTTTGGAAAAAGATAAGTGGGCTCAGCACACCGAGAAAGAATAAGAAAAGGGGGATAAGGAAGCCTAGTATTAATAGTTTGAGAAAAAGTGTGATTTTCTAGTTTTGCTAGTTTTTGTTTATTAATAGGAGAGCGAAATATGGTGAAATGGGCTAAATTTGTATATATGAAAATAAAGATAAGTGTGCTATAGTAATACCTATAGTAGTCAGTATGTCCAAAGTAAGTCACCTTCACTGCTTGTTTCAAGTTGGCTATGCAGCAAAAGCGTGGCTCATGTGCATGTCTGTGTCTCTGTTATGTGTGAGGTGGAAACGATTGAGTGGGAAGAAGGCTGTTCACATATCGAAACATTTGGACAAACGGTTGAAGACGGACGGACGACAATAGATTGTATATGTTCACGGAAGGACAGGTTGCTTTGGATGATTGTACTCAATACTTTTACCTTTCGTTCTTGTTGGAGTCTCTTGCCGTCGGTAGTCAAGTCGAGCTGCACCTTCTGTTCATGCTTGTGGAAGATGGTGTAGGTGGTTTTGATGGGGTTGGGTCCTAGGTTATGTCTGTGGAAGTAGCGGACAAGATTAGTTATATCAGTTTGTGCTTGTTCTTGGAGTTGCTACTACTACTCTAACTCTTACTACTACTACTACTACTACTACTACTACTACTACCACTACTACTACTACTACTACTCTAACTCTTACTACTTTTATACTACTACTCTAACTCTTACTACTACTACTACTACTACTACTACTACTACAAACAGGACAATGTTACCATGCTACTACTACTACTACTACTACTACTACTACTACTACTACTCTAACTCTTACTACTACTACTACTACTACTACTATTCTAACTCTTACTACTACTACTACTCTAACTCTTCCTACTACTACTACTACTCTAACTCTTCCTACTACTACTACCACTACTACTACTACTACTCTAACTCTTCCTCCTCCTCCTCCTCCTACTACTACTACTACTACTACTACTACTCTAACTCTTACTACTACTACTACTACTACTACTCTAACTCTTACTATAAACTACTCTACTCTGACTACTACTACTACCACTGCTACCACTACTACTACTACTACTACTCTAACTCTTACTACTGTAACTCTTACTACTACTACTACTACTACTACTACTACTACTACTATAACTCTAACTCTTACTACTACTACTCTAACTCCTACTACTACTACTACTACTACTACTACTACTACTACTCTAACTCTTACTACTACTACTACTACTACTACTACTCTAACTCTTACTACTACTACTACTACTACTACTACTACTACTCTATCTCTTACTACTACTACTACTACTACTCTAACTCTTACTATAGTAACTACTCTACTCTTACTACTACTACTACTACTACTCCTACTACTACTACTACTACTACTACTACTACTTCTCTAACTCTTACTACTCTAACTCTTACTACTACTGCTACTACTACTACTACTACTACTATATTAACTCTAACTCTTACTACTACTACTACTTCTACTCTAACTCTTACTACTACTACTACTACTACTACTACTACTACGACTACTACTACTACTACTACTACTACTACTCTAACTCTTACTACTACTACTACTACTACTACTACTACTACTACTACTACTACTCTAACTCTTACTACTACTACTACTACTACTAATACTACTACCACTACTACTACTACTACTACTACCACTACTACTACTACTACTACCACTCTACTCTATTCTTACTACTACTACTACTACTACGACTACTACGACCACTACTACCACTACTACTACTACTACTACTACTACTACTACTCTAACTCTTACTACTACTACTACTACTTCTCTAATTATATATATATATATATATAATTAGAGTAGTAGTAGTAGTAGTAGTAGTAGTAGTAGTAGTAGTAGTAGTAGTAGTAGTAGTAGTAGTAGTAGTAAGAGTTAGAGTTAGAGTAGTAGTAGCAGTAGTAAGAGTTAGACTACTACTACTACTACTACTACTACTACTACTACTACTACTACTCTAATTATATATATATGTAATTTAAATACGCTTTTGATAATAACTGAAATCATTTGTAATTAAATCTGCGCTGGAAAACAGTTGGTATTGGTTGTATTAATATATGACTTAGGGAAATTTTTTAAAAAGGATGTGGCAATTTTGAACTGAAGTTAATGATCTTAATATTAGTGTTACTATTAATAAACTATATATATTTAGATTCTCCATGATTAATTATGATAGAAAAACAATATATTACGTTTTGTGACGTGCTTAATGTTTTTCCATTTTGACTTAGTGTAATAATACTGTGACCGGTCACGAAAATGTGAGTGACAGGGTGCCACCTGTCACCAATATTTTCTTGTGCAAAATGCAATAAAATCATACATAAATTCATTATTTTATTAAAACAAAGTTATTTGTTGAAAATTACATAAGTTTCCATGCAAAAATGAGACAAAATCGAGGCAGACTTGAGGCAAATATTTTTGCCACTATGTCTCTTTTTTTGCATCTATATTTGCTTCTTTTCACTACCCACCAACCTGAAATTTCATTTAAATTTAATTTTTATTATTTAGTAACGTTCAGTTATCAATAAAATACAAAAAAACAAGCATAAAACTTGCTGGAATTTGCCTCGCTCTTTTATCAATTTGCCTCATGCACTTGCGGCAAAATCGTCGGAGTCGGCTGCCGCCACCAGATACCATGCGTTTCTGGTGTGGGGTGCAAAAATATATAAAATTAAATTGATTTATCATTAAAAAAAATTATTTTTTGAAATATTACGTGAAAATCTATGCAAAATGTAGGTAAATAAGAGGCAAATAAGAGGCAAATAAGATGCAAATATTTTGCCTTATAATTGATGCTACTTTTGCCTCTTTAGGGATCCTAGCCACTTGAAAACACATGTAAAATCATTTGTTATTTATTAAAACATGTTTATTTACATAAATAATGAAAATATATACATGAAACAAGTATTATTTTGCCTCTACTTTGCCTCAAGTTTGCCTAGGCAAAATGAGGCAAAAGGGACTAGTCCGTTTGAACATTTTCTATGTTATAGCAGGAGTTAGAAACGTGCGGTTTAATCCGTACATGATAGGTAAGGACGCACACCCAGATAGGACAGTAGAGTGGGATGAGGATGTAGCTGAGGGGGAGAGTGAGAGTAAGGATGTCGATGTCGAACAGACACACACCACAACCTCCACCACCACAGCCACAACCACCCACACACAAAAGGACACGACACAGACTCATGACGATGACGACTCATATGACCATGTCGATGATGTTAGTCAGTCAGACAGTCAACAAGAGCAGGGGGAGTATGGAGGGGACACAGGGGGAGACAGCTTAGATCACAATCACACACCAACAAAGATAGCTTCTCTACACAGGACATCGACACAACATCGACAGCTGCACCCCATCCCACCGACACAACCCCACAGACAACCAACACAGGATTAGGACACGCACACGCACTCACAAATGCATCTGATCCACAGACACAATACGAGAGAAGAGCATATGAAGAGAGTGAGCAGCCTAGTAAAGGAAGAACATGGGAGCAAAGTGATAAGATCAGAGAAGCTAACATAGTTCGCGAAAGAAAGAGAACAAGACGACAAGCACAACAACCACAATCACGACCGCATACTGAACTAAAACGAAAACGAAAGGTAGTTGAGGTTCAGGAACTAGAGGGAGTGAGAGTGAGAGTCCCTGCAAGAGAGTGGGGAGAGGAGTGGGCAGAGAGAAGACTTACGGAGAAGGATGGGAGAGCAAAGTACGCATAGGAATAGTGAAGCAGAAATGTCCCCCCAAAGACATGGTAAAAGTTAGAAAACAACCTAAGCCATCTCACTTTGCATAGTTTGAAGACAAACTAGAGAAGATGCTAGATTCAGAGATCAGCAAGTACAGGGTAAGTGAGGGAGAGTCTGTATTGCCTGCCGGAGAGTTGGAGAGTGCTATGTTATGTCATGAAAGATGCATGAATGAGCTGAATGAGCTTTTGCTTTATCTTAACACTCGTGTGCCGAAAGAGATAGCAGAGCAGGGTATGACAGCGAAAGATTTGCAAGAAGGCATGAAGAAGGAGATACAGTCTCTTAAATACTTTAAGACATACACTTGGGTTAACTATAGTGAAGCCAAAAAGGCTGGAGTTAGCAAGATAGTTAGGCTCACATGGGTTCATAAAGTGAAGATGGACGAGAACAATAGGAAGTTTGTTAAGTCTAGACTAGCTTTGAGGGGAGACATGTTAGAGCCAGGAGTTAGTTTTAACCCTGATAAGTTGTTTGTTCCTTGTGCCTCGCATCGCTCACTGCTAATGCTTGCAAAGCTTGCTGCTTGGCATGGCCATAAGCTGTATGGTGTTGACTTTAAGAATGCCTACCTAAGTGCGCGAATGCATGACCCTATGTTTGCATATGCTCCTGATGGGTTAGACAGAGAGGGGCATGAGGGGATGATTTTGCGTATTGATGGTGCTTTGTATGGCGCGCCGCAAGCAGGCCGTAGATGGTATGAGATATTAGCCCCGAAGTTAAAGGAGCTTGGTTTTAGGCTTTTAGACTCAGACCTCTATATGTTTGTTGAGAATGATAAGCCCATAAGAGAAACCATAGTGGTGATTTTTGATGTAGATGTCTTAAACTTTACGGCGCCTAGCATGAACGCGTATGAAGATTTTGCAAGTGCTTTGGAGAAGCATTTCCCCCTAAAACGGCTAGGAGTTGCAAGGGAGTTCAAAGGGATTGAAATAGTACAGGAAGGAGGACGAATTGTCCTTCACGTAAGTACCAGTTACAGGTGTTAAGGGAGTTTGGGTATGGTAAGTCCCCCCCATAAGCACCCCTGCACTAGATCAGTTGCCCTTAGCTATGTCCGATGATGCAGCGTTGCGTAAGTTCGCTATAGCTAGCATAGTTGGTAGTCTTCTTTATTTAGCTAAGATGACTAGGCCGGATATAGAACAGGCGCTCAATGCAGCTAGTGTTATGCAGACCATAGATAAGGGAGTCACTTATGCAATGTTAGGAAGGATATTGCGGTATTTAATTGGCTCATTTCGCGGTTTAGCATTTTACGGGCCTAAATCCCCGCAAGAGGGTTAATCCTATCCAAAAGTCACGTTATGGCCTGATGCGGCCCATAAGGTTTGCAATAAGACCGGAAAGTCTCGTACGGGATACGTAATTCTATGGGGAGCGGATCCTATAGGTTGGCTTTCTAAGAGACAGAGTAGGATAGCCCTTAGTTCGAATGATGCTGAAATGTTTGCAGCAGCAGAATGTATTAGAGAGGGTCTAGCTGTAGGTCATGTTAGACAGGAACTCGGAATTCCGCAAAAAGGTCCGGTTGAATTATTTGAGGATAATACCCAAACAATTCTCGCAGGCGAACGGGGATTATCCGGACCACGCACCAAACATATACCTTTCGAACTACATTTCATACATCATTCACAGAGAGATGGTGAGATAAAGTTTATTTAAGTCAGTACTAAGAAACAAATCGGTGATCTACTCACCAAACCATTACCTCGTGATCAGTTCATGTATCTATTGAACAAATTCACTGTCATCATTCCGGAATCCCCGGAACGATCGCAGGTGTTTCACCGATGTTTTGTGTTTTGTTTTTCTTTGTGTTTTCTTTTGTGCGAGTGTGTCCTCTCCTATAGGTGTTGATCTGGGCGCCCGTGGCGATCGGATCGTAGGATCAAGGCCGTTGGTGGCGGGCCTCCGGAGGCTTGCCGGGACTCGGGTGTCGGGTGGCGACCCCCACCAGACATTTTCGGCGACCGGTGGTAGCGGAGATCGGACAACTTACCTTCTACGCAAAGAACTGACCGCTTACTTTCTTTTCACTTTTTTCACACACCTCTACTATATTTATATATATTATTTTTCTAGACTTCTGATAACCCTTACGGGAAGCGCTTGCAAATTTTTCATTTGCTTAAGAACAATAAGACACTTATGACGGATAGTTATAGCATTGACAAATAACTAAGGGGGAGCGTTGGTCATAGCTATTTCAATTTTAATCACCGTTACGTGGATAGTTGATTTGTCAATTGGACGGACAGTCAATAATGCCAATATTAACTGTAAGGACTTAATACATCATTTACCAGTCATAATTATAACTACGTAACTTGGTCATCTAAGTTAGTCAGTTTTGTGACGTGGCAGCTTCTGTGTGACGTGGCAGATTCTCCCGCGGTTAGTTCAGTTCTCTTACTTATACGAGTTATTAAAGTGCGTTTCCTTACTGCGAGACAGTCTTAGAGTAGCCCGGAGTGATCCTGAAAGGGATCGGCAAAGGTTCCCGATGGCGAGTCTCTCAAAGATAAACCACTGTGACACAGTTAACATGGTAAATAACTATTTCTGTAACTTTGAAGTGCTTATCGTTACCAGCTTAACTTACTCGGAGGGTCACGTATTCATGCTTAGTAACTCAGCTCCTCTTGTTATGTCTGGGTTGACACAGGGGTATATTAAAGTAGCACATGTTTACCTATCTGCGCCTACACAGCCTCCGCGTGCAGGCGGCGCAGTCTCGTAGGGATGAATAGAACGCTTACAGTACTAACTTAGTATGTTCGCCTTCTCAGTAGTACATGCTTCCTTTTCAGCTCAGGCTACAAAAGGTAAACGTTCTTCAATTATTAAAGTCGTTATTAATAAGTGGAAAAAAATATTAATCCGAATACCGTTATACTAGTTATCAAGTATTCAAGTGACGGATGACTCCATGTATAGTATTATATTGTTTTTGACTTCCCCTCAGCCGCTGAACGACTTTTAATATTTGAATTTTAAACACTTGCCAACTGCGCGGCGGCTTTTCGTTGCTGAGCTGGAAAGCCTGTCGGAAGCAGTGGCATGTCAGTATTGTTGAATAACAGAAGGCGAACATAAGTAAAAAAAGTTGAACAAGGCCAAACAAGGACAAAAAAAAAGACGAGGGCGGGCCGAGAAAAGGGAAATATTATTAATATTGTTATATTCATACCTTTTTTTTTTCTTCTTTTTTTTTAAAGTTTTTTAAATAGATATTAATATATATATTAATATATATTTTTTACGCAAGCACTGTTCA